>QJPP01003016.1:0-308681 GCA_003996215.1 Jaltomata sinuosa | reverse complement strand
GCCCGCTCTTGAGAGCGTACCGGTGAGTGGTGTCCCTGTGAACATCTTCTCCGAAACTATCAATAGATTCCTCTTTGGTCCAGGATATGAGATCACCAAGACACCTTTGACTGTGATTACTGGGTCAATAATGAGCTACAGTGGACCAAGTGGTTGGCTAAGCGTCTTACAACAATCGGGACACCAAGGTGGCTCGACCAGGACAAGCCGCAGATCACAAAGTCTTCACTATCATTTGAGGTAAAATTCTGGTGGGCCCTGGTGCGACTCTAGCTCATGCCGACAGGTGCTGATAATCAAATGACTCTTGAACGGGCCATCCTAGTAGCTAGTCTGATGTCCAAGTACAGTCTGAATTTTGGGCACATTATTGCTGAAGAAATCTGGGACAGAGTCACCAAGATTAGTTCATCATATCCATTCCCTTGCCTCATAACTGAATTGTGTGACGAAGCTAATATCCTGAAGTATATAAGTATTGACCGGGTAGAGCGGTCCAGTCGGACACATCATCATGAGAGATCAAAGGATGAACCTAGAGTATTGGGTTTAAGTGGTGCATTGGAACCACTAGCCCTTACCTAAGAGGCACATGTACCGATACTGATGGCAACTCCGTCCACCACTGTCAGGCCCACCCTACAGGGTAGCCAAATTGAGCATTCTACTACTGGTCCATCTTCCTCTTCAGCACCTCCAATGGAGGAACCTGAGTCCATATTCACTTTTCATCCGACAAATTTCACCAACACAATTTGGAAGACCATCGAGTTGAAAGAGCAAATGAATAGGTTTGGTTTACAGTTTCAGCCGATTCTCGATGCCTCCATCCGAAAAGTCATGACACTATTTCTCAACATGAATGACCGGATGGACGTATTAGAAGAGAGGGTTAATGACAAGCTACAGGAAATGGGCGCACTTGAACTCACAAAAATTAAGCAATAGATAGCTAAGCTAAGGGTCGATATGGATGAGCTTAGAAGTGGGCTGGTTGCCCCAGCCAAGGCTCCACTAGTCTTGTCACAGGTTTCGTCAGAGCCAGCCTTTGACTTATGGGACTTTTTAGACCCCAAGATTCATCCAGCCGGATGGAACAAAGAAAAATAAAAAGAGCCTAGACCGTTCAAGGAAAAAGAGGCTGAACCAAAAAAGGAAAAAGAGGAGCCTCATAAAAAAGGGGAAAAGAAAAGAGAAGAGCATCCAAAAAGGTGAAGCTCCACTTAGCCTGAAATCTCAAAATAAGAAGGAGGAGAGAGACGCGAAGAGAGCCAGGAAAGATTTAGAGCGAGCAACAAAGGAGTCCTTGGCTATGCATCAGATCAAGGTTGATGTCATGGGCACAGGTGGTTCAGCTAGTGGTGTTGCTGGCATTGTTGATATACCTTTTTTAGACCCCATTCTAGGAGTTCGTGGTGAGGAAGCTGCTCGGGCAGCTGACTATGTTATTGAGAGGTTTGTGGAGGTAACCTCTGTTGGAGATAAGATTGCGGGCACCGATCCAGTAGGCCCGGGTACTACTACACCTGATGACCATGCTTAGGCGCCAAAGGTATGCCTTATATCCCTCGTTTTACTATTTTTAGTGCATTGGGACAATGCACAGCTTTCTAGATAGGGTGGGGGCAGTTGTGGCCATCTGGTTTATTTTTGTAGAGTGTTATGGCAAAGTCTAAGTAGCCAAAACACTCGCATCGTGCTGCGACATTATATCAAGCGCTGCATGAGAGGCAACCCATGAGGGTATCTATATGGTATCCACATCCTTGGGGTTTTCTTGCAAGTGTTCTTTCCCTAAGGACTTTTAATTTTTGTTGAACCGGCATATTTAGTATAGGATGTGTGTTTGTAGAAGTGAATTAAAAACTGAATGCAGCCATGGTCTGATTTTTGAGAAAAAAAATGGAGACCCCTCCAAATTTTTGTGCAAATAAGGTGTTAGAACTGACCTTGATGGATCTATAAATGACAGCATGAATATAACTGAGATAAGTAGCTTAAGCTAAAACATGAACTGGAAGTTAGCTAATCTGTAGTCTAAACTCTGTGCCATGTGTGAAGTGAGTTGCTTAGTATATGTTCTTGTTGTACTGTGCAATCTAGAACTTGCTTGGTTAGTCGTGCTGTAGTTGTAGAATGGTTTAGTTAGGACATGATCATAGGTCACTTTTGTTTGATTAGCCCACTTCATCCAAATGACCTACCAAAATATAAGTAATCCCTTTGATCTCTGAATTTGAACCTAAAAGTTTAACCTTTTTTGTTGTTAGCCTATTCACCTTCCCCATTTCCTATAAATCTCTGTTTTGGCCCTGGTCCCTCCTTGGACATTGTGCACCTCAACTCAAGCTAAAAGCCTAAGTTGAGGGTGGCTACTGTAGGGGTAAGTAGGAAGTGTTGGGTATGAAAAGATTGGGTTAGTTATAGAAAGAAAGAAACTGGGTGTGGTTTGTGTGCTAAAAAGAAAAGAAAAGAAAATAAAAGAAAAGAGTGAAGAAGAAAAAAAAATATCAATGAAAAGAAAAGTGCGAAGATGTAATAGAAGCCACACCCAAAGCTTGGTAAAAGTAAAAAGGTTTGAAAGAAAGGAGAATAAGGGAGGAAAACTGTAAGGTCTGAAAAGTGGAGAAAATAAAGAAGTAGTTGTAGTCTCAAGGAGGGCATATTCACTATGTACCCAAATGTACCACTCCCGTCCCTAAGCCTAACAAAGTCCTATAGGGATCCTAACCAAACTTTTTAAAAGCCAAAGCATATAAAATAAGGGCAAGACTATGGTATTGTACACGTGCAGCTTGAACTTCTTTGTGAGAGTGAGCGGATTCCCAGTCCTTGTTTGTTAAAGCGATATTCTGTGAGAGTCGGGACTTCTTTGTTGTGAGGGCTCCAGAGTAGACTGTGATTGCTAATTACTTGGTTTGAATGTCTGCCATGTATGCTAGCTTACTCGTGAATATCATTTTGTCACTCATGGATCCATCTTCCGTTGTTTTGATAACTTGATAAAATGCACTGGTTTGTGAGCTGTTAAGGAGTGGGTTCTATTCTGAGGTTTGAGAGTATAATGAATCATGTTACTATTGTAGTTTCTGGTTTCCTTCTACTTAAGCATCGTTTTTTAGTTTCTGTTTTCATTTGTTGCTTGAGGACAAGCAAACATTCTAAGTTGAGGGTATTGATGTGTCGTGATTCACGACATTTTCAACGCTTAAAACTAAGGATTTTTGGGAGTTCTTAAGTACATTTTGTTGGATTTGATGTCATTTATTACATGTACAGGGAAAAGTATTGAAAAGATGAAAATACCAAAGTATTGCAGATTTCTTGGCAAAACGTCATGCCCCACGGGCGTCACACCCACGACAGCCCATGTGGAGAAGGCGTATAAACAAAGCAGCAGGAGAAGCTAAGGCATGGAATCCTGACGGGCTACCACAACGCCCGTGGATGACACGATGGGACATTGCAGATCCCGTAACCTTGAACCAGAGAATATGTGAAGCAACCAAGTAAAGGGTGACCGGCATCCACAATGGGCATGACACCTACGACGCCCATGGAGACAAGGCAGCGGAGATTGGAGAAGGCAAGTACAGCCGACAATCAACCACGACCTGGGCGTCGCACCCACGATGTCCCATCACAGCCGCCCGTGGTATCAAGGCAGTAGATCTAGAACCAAGACCTGAAGAGACCGGGATGGGCACCTATGACGCCCGTCGCATCCACGATGGCCCGTGGGGAATCCCGTCGGCAGCAGCCATGTCCAGCTTTCCTAGAATAGTTAGGATTTGGTCTTTTTGTCTATAAATACTTCCCTTTAGGTTTTATTCTCGGTGGTTACTCATTATTTTCATGCAATCACTACATTGTTACGTTTGTTTAACTTTATAACATAAGTTCTTGAGATTAAAGATTGTTCTTGATTAATTAAAGTGTTTTTGAGACTTTCTTCAAGATTTCAGATTTCTTTACTTTTTATTTTAAGTATCTACTAATGATTGTTCCAACAACCATTAATTGTTTACTTATGAACATGAGTAGCTAAATCCACAACTAGGATTGTGGGAACCATGAAGGATTAACGAAGTAGGCAAAGTACTTGGTAATTCTAGGGCGGTGTTTATGCATGTATTGTTCTTACCTTCGTTTTGATTGCTTTTTAACTGTGCACAACGTTAGAACTCGCTTTATCCTTACTTGCCGGACCAAGGAGGTAATGGATGGGAAAAGGGTTGTTCAACGATGGAGATTTGAGGCTATCAACCCTCATCTAATAGCTTGACCTTGTCCGAGAATAGCTAATCTAGGATCCAGGGTAAGGGTTAGTAAATCATACACCCATAGTCGGACCAAGGCATGTGGTAAAATTCATCTATCTGCCGGACCAAGGAATTAGGTGAACCTAACTTACTGATTTTGTATGCTAAAGACTAAGCTAGTTTACTAAGTACAAACGCCTTACTAAGTTATGATCTCATGGGGAACACTACCCTAGTCGTTTCTCTTATTGATAACAATTGTTGAAACTGATACTTGCGATTTGTTACAAATCTAAGTTACTATTAATCTTGTTACTTAAAACCCCCTTTCCAAGGGAAATAAACGGCTAAAAGTGTGAGTAAACACTAATCAACCATAGTCCTACCATATTCCCTGTGGGATCGACCCCAACCTTTGTTAGGTTCTATATTTGAACAGCAACCACTTGCACTTCTAAAAAGAGGTGTAATTTGGGCACATCAGCTATCGCTATGAATACCTCACAATCGCGAGGGGTTGATTTGTTGGCCATCGCGTTCGTGAGGTTTCTTCCCCGCCATCACGGTGAAGGGTCTAGGGGACCCATCCATCTTTTTTCTATGCAATCACATGGTTGACCATCACGATCATGATAGTTCAGCCAGTGTGGTCAACGCGCCCGCGACAAGGATCCTCGCGACCACGATGAAGGACCCCTGGAGTTATATATTTCTCAACATCGTTTTCTTCACCTTTTAAAACAAAATTTTCATTTCCTTGAGCTTGGAGCTTCCATACTTGAGACTTCATCACCCAAGTCTGATTCGGTAAGTCCCTCACGCTTTTCCTCTCATTTCCCATTAATTTACGTGATTAGTTCATCCTTAATTCCGCAAAATTCCTTGTTAAATTTTTGAAATAATTCCTTGATCAAAGTAAACTTCGGGCCTATTTTGATCCCCAAAACATGTCTCATTCATGCCTAAATGTTGGGCATGAGTTTAGGACCCTATTGGAAGCGTAATTGCAATTTTTGTTTTTATTTTGTTAGCGGGCCTCGAGGGTCAATTTTTGACCCAATGTATGGCCTGAGATTCTAAATATAAATATGGGTGTTGTTGGTCTCTTGTCTTGATGCATAGAATATGTTTGTGATAGCGTGGTAGTGATTCGAGGCTCTTCTAAAAAGGAAGGCACATGAATGATGGTTCATGTTTGCGGTTCGTCCCCGAGGTAGGTTACAGTTTACTTCTTTTAGACTTAACTCAGTTGGATTCTATATTTTATAAGTTCCATGATAGTTAGGGTTGATTATAGGATAGAATAGGTTTAAAATAATCCCTGCTTACAAATTGGCCATTTTCAGGACCTTAGACTAGGACCTTCGTCTTAAGCCTTAGTTTAGGTTGTTTTTAGCCATAAGGTGATTAGGATAGAATCCTTAGTATTGAATTGAGGAGTATTTTGTCGTAGAATAGATTGGTGTTGATGGTTATGGTTATTGCTCCATTTTAGCTTTTATTTCCATTTATCGTGAAATTGTGGGCCCAAAGTCATAGTTTTGGACTGGGCGAGATTCCAGGTCAGTATCTCTTACTTGAAAGGTGGTTAATGTTTATTTTTTTATTTACATTATTCCTGGGATGGAACGTATGCATTTATACATTCATTTGCACGGTCCCTAGCATGGTTCGGAGGAGGAATATTGGTTTTCGATTTTGAAAAGAGGCTTTTCACCGTTAATGCTTATTTTGAAATTCCTAAAAATATTTGTACTACTTTACTACTGATTTTTGGTTTTTAAAACTAAATGTCTCATATTTTACTTATTTGAGCTTCCAAGAGAGCATATTTACTTACTTTACGTCTGATGTAAGATTCGAAACTCATATTTACTTACTTTACATTCGATCTAAGATTTTGGGCAGCCCAAGGAGCACATATCCAAGTTATTTACTTTATTGCATATATTGATGAGCTCCGGTGGGCCTGCGAGATCATTCAGGGAGCCTACGGGGTGGCCTGCAAATTGATTTTGGGGTTTTTACTTTCTGCATTAGCCACATACTGCATCATATCATCCCATAATGCATTGTATCTTCTTGTGTTTGTATTTAAGTGTAATATTATCTCTATTGTTATTATTTTCACCGTCAACCCCTGGTTACATAAGGTTCTAGTTCCATTTTCCTTATAGTTATCCTTATTTTGTCTAGACTTCCAAGTTAATTGAAGTGTTTAGTTTACTTTCATGCCTCTTATATTATAAATTATCTTCTGAGCTCGGTCGGCCTATAATGCCTACTAAGTACCCTATGGTTTGGTACTCATACTATATTTTTGTATTTTTTCTGATGCATCACCTAGTACGAGCCACCCTCATTGATCTCCTACTCGTTCGAGGCTTGTTGCTATTCAGATTGGGGTGAGCTCCTGGCAGCTGGAGATTTACAGTTTTTCCTCTACTCTTACTGTCTTTATTTTGTATTTTGGGATAGACAGTAGTATCTTGTATAGCTTTATTCTGGTATGTTAGACGCTCTTGTACTAGTGACACCAGGTCCCGGGTTTGGTTTTTATGTGTATATTTCATATTTTTTGGTCTCTTTAGGGCTTGTTGGTATATGTTATACCATTTTGTATATATATATATATGTAGGTGGCCCTTTCTCATTTAGTATCTTACTTTCGCTTATTCTGTTTTAGCTTTATTTTGTAGTGTCGTATCTCGGGTTTTGGCTTGTCTACTGGAATTTTTTTAGTAGGCACCATCATGGACCGATTTTGAGTCATGACAAGTTGCTTTCTAAGGGACAAAAGGATTCCGTTGCAGTAGCTGATGACATTCTACTTTCGCCTTCAATGGGTTCTTATCGGCTCTTCCGCTATTTGCCGGTCAGAAGTTTGTGTTTTGTGAATTTTATTTCATCATATGATTCTCTATATTTAATTTGGAAAGTCAGACTAGTTTTGGACAGTGATTATGTAAAGTGAACAGATTTATTTTTTCTTCTTTTATATGCATAATTGTTGTTTAAGTTTTAAATAATTAGTTATTGGATACTCTTTTGTTCTTAAAGATGCCTTCTTTAATATGTTTTAAACATGTAATGAAGCTGGAATTGAATTGTTTATCGTCTTGAGTAAGAATTTGAGAATAAATTTATGCTTGGTGCTATGCTTAGTTGTTAAACTTGTGTTCTTTTGATTCTCAATCTCAATAAAGATTGCTTTATCATGAAAAGGCATCAGATTAGTTCATTATTCCTTGTTTTGTAACAATAACTTTGAAGCTTCGTACTAATGTATGTTGGTGAAACATTGAATTGCCTCCATGTTCCTATAATATACTCACAATATTTTATTATTTTTATATATTAATTAACGTGATACATACGTGCAAAGCACGTACACTTAACTAGTTATATTAAAAATATGAAGGTCCTTAAAAATGTTAATTGAACTTTTTGCCCTTCATTAAAATATTATACAATAGATATAATTGTTATTTACTATTTTTCTCAAATAAGAGATAATGCATAAGTACTACCCCAAACTATACTCGAAATCCCAGAGATACACTTTAACTTTGTCAAGGTCCTATTACCCCCTTCAACTCATTTTTGGCGTATTTTTCTATACCTTTTGTGCTGACATGGCACCTTGCGTGATTACACGAACTTGAGGCGCGTGAGAACATTAGTGTGGTGGCTCTATCCAATTAAATTTGGCCACGTGTTACTGACGAAGTTGAAAATTAAAACCTTTCTTCAACGGGCTTCTACTTTTCATTTTCAATTTCCAATTCATCCTCCATTAATAAGGTGGGTCAAAAGCTTGATTTGAAGAGTACCTTTGTGAAATTTCTCCTCCATTCAAAAAGGTAAGCTAAATTTTGTATAAATTTATTATCTGTAGTCCATTTCTTGTCAATTTTTAAGTTCTATTTTACTTATTTCTTTCTTCCCCAATTTTTGTTAGGGTTAGAATGACAAACTCCACTTGAATAAATTGTGTATGGATGTGAATGATCCATTGTCGAAAGCTGAAGTGCGATGCAAGCATGGCATTTTGTTGCAAATGCAGACCTCTTGGTCAGATTGCAATCTCGAAAGAAGATTTTGGTCTTGTCCTCACTATGACGTTCGTGTTTATGGTCTCTTGATTGATTAATTTTAATATTGGTGTTGAAATGAAATTATTGTATCCTTAATTTTCAGCCTACAAATTGTAAATTTTTTAAATGGAGAGACAAGGATAGTGTTGATGAAAGATCAAAGTTTATTATTCCAAGATTGGTGAACAAGATGAAAGAGTTAGAAGAAAATTACGAGCATGTTAAGATCCAGTTGGATAAGCTTGAAAGATTTAAGATGCATTATGATAATCTCAACATTAATCCACTAGTCACCGAAGATTCAAAAGAGGAGGAAATTTTGTTGGATGAGGTTGAAAGTCTTCAGATGAAGTATGAAAATCTCAACATCAATTCACTTCATCATAAACATTCAAAGGAGAAGGGTGGTGATGCAAAAGAGGATGGTGATTTGAAAGAGAAGGCTTGTGGTGCAAAAAAGAGGATTGAGTTGAAAGAGAAGAGCATGAAGATGAAAAAGAAGAAAAGGATGTCATGTCGGTTTAGTGGAAAGTTCTTTTGTAGTTTGATCATTTGTGTAGTTGTCGTGTATGTTAGTTTTCTAATTCAAGTTGACAACTCAAAAAAAATCAAAGGAAGTTGCCATAGTATGTGATGATTCTCTTGTGAAGTTACGATAATAGGTGTTGGTTGTGTTGTAAAGTTGCCATAATGGCTTGTTAATTTGTAATGGAGCATTATTTTGGTATAGTAATGAGTTCAATTTGCTCTATTTTGGTTTGGTATTGTCCTACTTGTCTATTTTGGTCACTTCATTCGTTTGAAGTGGTACGAAAGCACACTGCTTTTGTATAGTGAAGCAAACAAAGTCAACACTAAATCAACACTATAGTTTCCCTGGTACTAAAGCACATTGCCTATGGTGTAATGAAGCAAGCAAAAGTAACACTAAAACAACATAAGAACACTGCATTCAACTATGAATCATCTTTCACTTTAAGAACCAAAAACTTAAGAACCAAAACAAAGCTTCAACATTGCATTTAGACACCATAATTCCAGTACCATTTCATACATGTAACAAAACATGAGTTTCAAAAATTAATGGTACTTCTAAATAGTAGCTTCATACCAAATTTAAACCTTCAAACAAGAAATAAAATAGTATTTTAGTAGTGACACTAAAATAGTAGTTTAAGAATAGAACACCATTGTTATCAACACTATAGTTTCCATTGGTCTCGAGCCTGTGAAGAGGAGGTATAAAGGCTTGGATTTTTTGATTGATCTCTAATCTACTGCAGCTTTTTTGTTGTGATTGCTTGATTGCCTTTCCACTTCAGTCCACTAGTTGGTTTGAAACCAATATCTCCAGTCACAACTGATGATCTTAATATTTTTTTTGGGTCCAGTGGAGATGATTCTACTACTTGGCAGGCCAGGCTACAAAAAAAGGATCTTATATAAGTTGAAGTTAATAATTAGTAAAGAACAACCACTATCAATGCATCAATACTTACATTAAAAATTTTGAATCCATTTTCTTGACCTTTTATATTGGGTTATGCTTCCACCACCCTTTCCCCTTTCACTTGTAGCAGCAAAAGTCTCCTTTGATGTAGCATTTGTATTAGGTACATCAGTACTACCTTAAGAACATGTAAACCAACTTCCAAGTTGATGATGCACACCCCTTGCTTCACTACCACTTCCCATTCCCCTTCCCCTTCCCCTTCCTCTACCACTTCTTGTTGTTGATGACATTCCAACAACCCTTGAAGGAATTTTAGCTCTTTTGTTGGGGGGAAGAACATTCAAACCAGGTGCCAAGACTATGATGTGTTGATGCGGATGAAAAATCAGTAGCAATAGGTGTAGGTGTAGCTCTTGTGTTATAAGCAGAAGCACTAGGTGTAGATCTTGTGTTAGAAGCAGTACCAATAGGTGTATTAGAAGTAGCACATGTTGGTGTAGATCTTATGTTAGAAGCAGTACCAATAGGTCTGCCTCTTCCTCTTTTTGCAACAGGCTCACCTTCATTAGTTGTTGATTTCTAACATACACAAAAATCATACCCAATCACATATTTAAGTAAGGATCAACATATATGACAGTGGTCAAGTGAAATGGATTATCCAAAATAAGTAAAGTGAAAATATACCTTTGGTCTGCCCCTTCCTCTCTTTGCAACAGGCTCACCTTCATCAATTATTGGTTTCTAACATACAGAAAAAACATATATTTGAGTAAAGATAAACAAATGTAGCAAATTGCATTTACAAGATATTATAAGTAAAGATATACCTTTGGTCTGCCCCTTCCCTTTCTTGAACTTGATGGTTCTGCAGTAGATGCAACAGTTGGTGCCCTTGGAGTAGCACCAACTCCCTCATTCATGTACAAATGACAGCCTCTTTTGTTGTGACCTTTAACATGGCAGAGGCTACATGTCATAGTAACTCCAGTTTTAGGTAATTTTTTAGACTTCTTGGTTTCACCAGCCTCTTTTCTTCTTAGCTTTCTTGGCCTCCCTGGCATATTTTTTATCACAGGTGGAGCAACAATAGGATTGGTTGATTCAGGCCACATTGGCATGTTATTCATAGGTTGTATGAAGTGTGAGTAAGTCATCATGTATCTCTCTTTAGAGTAGCATGCATCAATGAAATCTTTTGGATCATACTGCCTACACAACATTGCAGTTAAGGCATGTGGACATGGTATCCCCTTCAACATCCAAGATCTACAACTACACTCCCTCTTTCTCAAACATACAGTGTGTTGTTTATGTCCATCCATCACCTCATATCTTGTTACTCCATTAAACTCAACACTACATTTCATTGACTTATCAATATTTTTCTCCAATACTATAATTGACATTGGTGAGAAGCTATTGATCCAAGAATTTGAAAATTCACTTAACTTAGCTAGTCTAGTCATGACCTTGACTCCAATCTCTTCAAGCATACTACTAATAGTCTTATGTCTTGCTGCCAAGATCCAAGAATTAAAGCTCTCACACATGTTATTATCCACTGCATCACTTGATTTGGCAATTGAAATAGACTTTGTACCAGTACTCTTTATCATAGTAGAGTAGTTTATCCACTATATTCTTACCAAGCTTGGACAACAACTTCAGATTTTCTCTGAATTCAGCTTCAAAAGTGCTTCTAGCACACTTCCAGAACATTTTCTTCCTTTGAAGCCCCCTCCATTTCTTTGACCAATTTGCCAGGATGTGCCTAGCACACCTTCTTTCCTCACAACCTGGTAACAGTTCGTTGAGGGCTATACCCAGTCCCTACAAAACAGAATAGAATTACAAAAGAGAAGCAAAAATAAATTACAAAAATAAACAGAAGTAATGTATCAGAATATACCTTTTGCATGTCTGACATAATAACGAAGCCAGTTCCATCTCCTAATCCCAAGTCTTCTATCAACAGAGAAACTAACCAACTCCAATTATTTTTGTTCTCAATTTCCACTACAGCCCAAGCAAGTGGAACCATTTGATTATTGCCATCCTTGCCCACAGCAACAAGTAATTGACCCTTGCATACCCCCTTCAAGAAATAACCATCCAGCCCTATGAATTTTCTACATGACATGAATGTCATCTTCAGTGCTTCAAAACAGATGTAAAATGCCTCAAACATTGGCCTACCAAGTTTATTAGCTTCAACAAGTTTCACCACACAAGTTCTCCCAGGATTGGACCTTAACAACTCATCTTTATAATCAAGAATTCTCCCAAACTCCTTAACATGATCACCCATAATTTCATTCAAAACTTTAGCTCTTGCTTTCCTGGTTGTGGTCTTACCAACATGCACTTTAAACTTCTTTCTGATCAACTCTTGCAACTTGAACACTCTGATATTGGGTTGCTCACTTATTTTATCTTTAACGGAAGTGGCCAAGAACTTAGAGTTGCACAAATAATTTCTAGAGGCCCTCTCACAAATATGTACTGGATTATAAGTCCTAATAACAAAGTTATTAGTTTCTTTATCTAAACTGGCATACAATAACCACTTGCAATTTTCCTTGCAACATATCACCCTTACTCTAGTTGGCTCATTCACAAACTTTTCAATCTGAACCCTTTTCTGAATTGCATACCTAGTGACAGCTTGTCTAAACTCAGTTACACTTTCAAAAATCATACCCAACTGCCACACAACCTTTTTACAGGTAGGATCAAATCTCATACTTTTTGTAGCATGAATTTTCCTTCTTGTTCTTGGCAGTTTGAACCTCATTTTTTCTCCTTCTTCAAGACAACTTTCATCTGTGTCAGTTTCAAAACTACAAGCATCAGAACTTGCGTAATAGGGTTCATCACCCCCTAGCCTTCCTTATAAAGTATTTTTACTTATGGCAGTCTCATCAAACCCCAGATTTGGCCCAGCTTCACCACATAGTACTTCTGCAGGGTCTGCTGGAATTTTCTCCCTCCTTGTCCTCCTCAAAAAAATTCTTTTCTCAACCTTAAGATCTAACAACTCCTGATGAACATCACTGCCATAATCATCATCTCTAAGTACACTTTTATGAGAGACTGGACTATCATCAGTTGATTCATCAGATCCTTTTACAGAGTAGTCACTATCATCATAATCAAATAAATCATTATCTAAAGCTACTGGATCTGATGGATCAGCAGTATTTTGAGCTGTTGAATTTGATGTAGAAGCAATATTTGAAGTAGTTTTTAGAGCTGTAAATACCCCATTTAAAGCAGCCTCACCTACTTTATTAACCCCAATATTTTGACTAGCACTATTTTCAGTGGTCCCAACAACTTTATTAAAAGGTGCGCTAGATTCCTCCTCAGACATGTGCACATATACATCCAAAACAGCCCCATTTTGCAAACACTTACACATGGATAAGAGAATATTATCATTGTCAATATCTCCTAAAATGGCACTGTTAGGTGGTTTAATACTAAATTTGCAATTTGGGCTGTACCCTAGTTCTTTAACGTAATCTTTCATCCCAAAGTAGGATATTGTATCCACATCAACATTCACATATTCACTCATTACCCCACCCTCATATCTTGCTTCCTCACCCTCAAACAATAAGACCCCACCATGGTGTAATCTTAGAGTAATGAATGTAAGCCCACTCATACCTATATTGAGTAAACAACAGTAACAATAATTCAGTCTAGTTTATGGTAAAAACTGATAACAATAAAAGATTACAAGAACATTAGGGTAATAACAGTACAAAACACTAGTAACAATAAAAGATTAGAAAAAAATCAACCAACCCCACACACAAAGTTTCATCTGGAACTAACTACATTACAAAAGTGTCATAAAGTTGACAGAGGTAAGAAAACACACACACAACCCAACCACCCACCCACATGTTTTGCTTCCTCACCTTCAAACAATAAGGCCCCACCATGATGCACATATTAGTCTATTCCTTTTCCCTTTTTAAAGGTAGGTCTTATAGTAGAATTGACCAAATATTACACCAATATTTTCAGTTATAAATGTCAGTTACGAATGTTAGCACAAATGTTCGTAAGGTCTAAACAATTACTCAAATCCTAACATAAATCTTATTTTCAGTTACAAATTTTATATCGAAATTGTAAAATACCACATCAATATGAACACTCTAACATAGTAACACAAACCCTATAAATCAGCATGAACAAGTTATATTTCACACTAAAATTGTAGAATCCTAAAACAAATCAGATAATATTACACGAATATCATAAAATCGCAACACAATGTTAAAACCCTAACAGCGTAACCCAAATCATAACATAAACCCTAGCAAAATCTAACACAAACCCTAACCAAACTCTAACACAAAATAAATTAAATGTAATAAAGATCTAATCTTTGGTCAATTTGTGAAGATAGGCTTCCAACTTCACAAGTTTAACAAACTAATTTTCACCTTCACGAATCTTCACCTACACGAATCTTCAGCCTCACGAGTTTTACACTTCACAAATCTACGAAGCTACATACGTATTTAGGACAAGCATCATTTAGGTAAAGAGTGAAGTTTGAATTTTGATCGGAGAAGTGAAAAAGTTTTGGTAAAGTGAACTTTGGATTTTGATCGGCTTTTGGTAAAGTTACTTTTGGTAAAGTTAAAAAGTAAAGTTGAAAAGAATAAAGGTAAAAGATGACAGGGCAGGGCCTTTGGCTTGTAATAAAAGCGTGTGTATACACCGCCATTCATTTAGCTGGACCAACGTGCCACGTCAGCATAAAAGGTGTAGAAAAATACGCCAAAAATGAGTTGAGCAGGGTAATAGGACCTTGGCAAAGTTAAAGTGTGTCTCTGGGATTCGGGTATAGTTTGGGGGGTACTTATGCATTATCTCCTCAAATAATTGTCACTTAATTATTATTCTAATATTTTGAATCTTAAAACTAATTAAGGTTATAGATATTAAATTTTACTTATTTATAAGATGTAAGAACTCCTAATATTTAGTATAAAGTAATTGTTTCTTAAAGGTAATAATGTGAAAAAATTTCATGCATCCTTTTTCCCCAAAAAATCGTAAGACTCTTCCTTTCCCCAGCTAAAGATTTTGATCACATTTAATTCCTTTTAGGCATATGACGATTTCTCACCATATATAATTAATGTAATTAATACTATCATTTAAATCTTTATTTAATAAATAATTTAATTTTGTAGTGTATAAATTTCACTTAATGTTTGAGAAATTTTCATCAATAAACATTTTTTGAAGCATAAAGTCCTGTCACGAAATGTTGATCAACTATTTTACTCTTTAAAAATAAATTACACATTAGATAAAGTTATAATATAATTATTTATTTAATATTTAGAACTTTGAACTTAACTGAAATATTAGTTATCAAATCTTTGTTTTAAATAATCGCTAGATCACACGTGTGAAGCATGTACGTTTAAACAAGAGAAAAGTAGTAAGAACAAAGGTATAAAGGAGAATCATAGAATGAATGAAAGGTGGACAAGGCGCGAAGGATATTTAGAAATGTTGATTTAACTTTATTCCCTTTATTAAGAGACTCTACAATAAATAAGATTGTCATTTACTATTTTTCTCAAATAATTGTCATTTAATTATTATCGTAATATATAGAACTTTAAAATTAATTGAAGTTAAGCTAAAATGTCTGTACTTATTTGTAAGAGGTAAGAGCTCGTAATATTTAGTATTTCAAAATTGACTAGAATTTTTCTTCTTAAATTTTTCCTTATTAAAGTTGCTAATATTTAAGACTTTAAAATCAATTATTGTTATAAAGTATTTTTAATGTAGTGAATGTCTATTTTGTAGTTTCTTTGGAGAAAAGTTAAGGAACCCTAACTTTGGGACCAAGTTAGTTTTTCCCTATAAATAAAGGGTTTTCATTTATTGTAAATAATCCCTACGTCCCTCAATTAATCTCTTCAAGAGAAATAAGAAGCTCTCTCTTCTCCCTCTCTATTCTTCTTGTTCTTAGTTTATTATTTTATAACATATTATCAGCACTAGCTTCTATCATATTCGGGAGTAAATATTTTAAAAAGATTAAAGGTACGTTTTCTTTGATCCATATTAATAGTGGTATCATATTGTACCTCTATCCAGTTGTGGATAAATTTGTGAAGCTCACCATACTTGTGTTCTAGATCTTGTTCACGTGGCCTGGAAACAATCTCACTTAGAACTTTATCTAAGTCACCATTACATAACTTTATAAATAATATGGTAAAAGATCATTACTATAAGCTTCTCAAGTTATGGGTCATATTTGTTAAAAGAAGTGACATATTATATTAGTTTTACTATAAAGTTATGTATGCGTTTTGTTGTCCTATGTATTGGTCGCTTTTGCCGTAGCCACGATTTTGTTGTTGTTACACTTTAAAGGTCTTTACAGTTTGTTGATGACTCGTGTATTTAAGATAAACATGAACAAAGTTTCATAAACTTATATTGCCAATTTAGCTTTTGAGGATAAGTTTTGAACCGACAATTTAGTGACAGTTTTTTCAAGTCCAACGCATACAAGCACAACTGTTTGATACTTGGCAATCACTAGATTTCGATGAGTTTTATTTTTTCATGAGCAGTCAGTCAGTGTTGTTTTATAATTGTAAAAGCTTTTGTTTTTTCTTGCGCATCTTTATCACAGAGTGATAATACTTATAAAGCATTGATGGTTAGTTTTGGTGAAATTTTGGCCCATTAGACAGTGGATTCAAGTCCTATCGCACCGACGTTTTTATATAGCTAAGACATTGGGTTTAAGCCCTAATGCACCATAGTGATGATATGATGATTGTTGTAGGAAAAAATGACTCAATGATTTCGACTTTAAAAATTATTTCGAAAACTCGATGAAAAATTCTCAAAATAACTTTATAAAAGCAAGAATCGCCACTTAATTAATTAAAGGAAAATTAAAAAAACCTTTAAAAATTTCTAAAATCTAAAACAGATAAAGACTTTAAAAATAAAGATATTATGGGTAAGAGGTTCATATTAACATTTCAAAAAGAATTTTAAGACACTCAAAATATCCGCTAACTCGTGATTATCCGATGATTTAAAATTAACTCTTATTTTGACTAATCTTAGAAAAATATGTGATTTGAAATAATAATTTTTGTTGAGAAAGTGAGAAAAGATCTTTTAAAAAAATTATTTTCTTAAAGGAAAGTCTACAGTTATAAAACTTTCTTTTTATAAATATTAAAATCCGAGTAAGACAACGATAAAAGTATTGAAAACTTGTGATAAAGACTCCAAGTAAATCAAATAAGAATAATTTTAATTTAAGAGCCATTTATTTGATTAAGTGGCCGAGTTAAAACGCAAATAAAAATAACGATTCTTTTGGGGATTTAACTAAGTTAACAAAAGTAATTTAAGTTAGTGTTAATTACAAACAATAACAAATGAGTTAAATGCAAATGAAAGTAAGAGAAAAGTTGAGATTTGGGACCCTTTCGGCCCATTTGATAGCTGTCCAGATTTGGACTTCAACTTTTGTGGACTTTTAGCCCATTTTCGTCATGGTATATCAGTTGTATATCACAGCTTCTTCCTTGCATTTTCAGGTATATACACTGTATATTAGTGCATAAAACCTGTATATTTGCTTCCTTCCTTCATTCTTCATTGTATACTATTGTATACTTGCTGCTGCCCCTGTAGCTTCCTTGTATATCAGTGTATACCAGCTTATTCTTGGCGAAGATTTTGACTCAAGGATTTTGGGTTTAACCCATCAGTCATGCAAGGTGGGAGTCCAAATAGACTTGGGAGTATCACATGCGTAAGAAAAGTAATAAGGATTAGAGTTCACTTGATTAAATAAGAAATTAAACAAATTGCAATCAAGGCATTGGACTGAATCAATTTATAATTAACTCAAAAAACGCATGTACTTCAAACAGGAATTACTCTAGACTTAGGAAAAAACATATTGATGATTTGCTTCAAGCAGAACCTTCAAAGATGACAGGGAAAGCCACACCTAACAAGATATAACTTAGAACACTTTCTTTTTCTATTAAAATGAGGATCAAATTTATAGTCACAATTTCAAAGTAAAACTACAGATCCTATTTTTACCCGTATTAAAGCAAAATTAGTCTTTATCTCAAAGGAGAACTTGCTCAAACATGTTCATATTACGATAACTCAAGCACACACGAAAGTCTAACCAAGCCATGATAGTCTTAAGTTATGTCAAAGCAATAAGACATGCTACTCATTTTCAGCAAGGAATGTGTTTAAACATGTTAAATCAAGGTTAAAAGGTGCCTGGACCATTTGAACGATGGAAGGACTGCTAAGAGAAATCTACCACACGTTAGAGTTAGACATGCTAAGTTATCATCTTAAAGATTTACTAACACATAAGGGGGAAGGGGGAACAACAAACTGGTGCAAATAAGCTCCTACGCAGAGAATCAGCTTTGAATAGGCTACGAAGAGAATTTTGTTTTCAAATATGACTTATCCTATTACCAAAGAAACCTGTCCAAATAACTTGGGTATGGAGCAGATATAATGAGAGCTTTAACAAACAGCATGTTTCACCACATATTCTCTATTTCAGAACCTAATTTATCAACTTAACTGGAGAGAATTCCTTTAAACTTTATGACCAACTAATAAAATAAAGCTATTCTAATGGATTTGTGCAACCAAAGAAAAAGAACACAACTTGAAATACAAAACACTTGTTTACAGTGTCCTTAAAGAGCATAACTGATTCTTGTAGATTACTGATTGAGAGAGTTAAACAAGAATACTATTAAACACATTCTTGTCTTCTTCATATTGCACCTAACAAATACTAGTGATAGGTTAATCTTTAAAGAATTGGACAGATACATGAATCGATCTGGACCAAAATACTCTAAAGGAGAAAGAAAATCTGTCAACTAAGCCAAAGTTCAATACATGTTCAGATAACAAAACAGCTTACTTCAAACAGAAAACAACTTCTCGGAAACTCAATCTCTTGCTTTTAATCTAGACGACTAAAGATAAACAAAACCAGCTTAGAATCTAAACACATTGTTATCATTGGACATCTAAGAATTAATTTAGGAAGATAAACTAGCTAGACAAGAGAGGCTACATTCTTAAATCTTAGTTCGTTGATAACCTCTTGATATTATGGACCAAAAGAACTCTGATGAACATTTAATTCGATTGAGGAGTCAATATCATAGAATGAACATTGATTGAAGCAAAAATGCTCGAAAGACTCTTGACGATCCGCAAGCATGTTACAACCAATAATCATATCAAATAAGGAGAAACAATACCAAACACAACTAACAAATAGTTAGAGGCTTCACATATTCCTCTCACACCAAATACGAAAGAAAAAGAAACATATGAGTTATTCTAATTCAAATCTGCCTTAAGACATCGTCCAACATTAACACACCCGAAAAAGTTCAGTTTTAGCCATTTAAGAACACTGGATAATGCCACAGTCATGAAACATCAATAGAAGCAGTCTTCACGAAATAACACTAACAAAGTCTGAAACTTTTGCGATAATACGCCAGTAATCAAATCGGCTGCCAAACTCATGGACCTCACCAACATAAAACGTACATTTTTCATACAAGACCAGCCAAAAACCAACCTAGACCATACAAAAACAGAGAGAAAATGAAGGGATTTACCTGCTTATGAGCAGCGACTGGGAGCTACGAGTTGAGTGGACTCTGGCTTCCCGACGAACTGGTGTTAAACACCTCTTGGTTTTCAAGATTTATAACACCAAAAGACCCAGAAATCTTCAACGAAACAGCATAATGTGCTTTCAATTTGATTTTTTCGGATTTTCCCAAAAGTCAGAGAAAGACTCTCCAAGGCCTTGCTATCCCAAAAAATCCCCCTTAACAGTGAGAAGAAGGTGGGTATTTATAGGGAATGATTAGGGTTTGAATAGGGGGGAAAAACGTTGGGGATTCGGCTAAGATCTTTGAGGATTTCAAAATTTGAAATTCAATTTCACCAGATGAAGGCACGTAGTGTACCTGGTGGGTACGAATTCAATCATCCACCGATGATTTTGAGAGGATTTTGCCGGATTTTATGGAGAGCAACGTTGGAGACGTCAGCTGTCGATTTCTAGGTTCTTCTAGAACCTAGACAGCTCACCCTTTCGTACCAACAAACGGCGACATGGAATTTTGACGGAGGGGTGACGATTTCTGGAGTTTAGGGCGAGATTGGATGTCGTTTGGAGCTGATTGCTGAGGTCGTTTGGTGAGCTGGTTGACGGAGCTTCTGGGTTTGTACGATGAATAAGAGAAAGGAGAAAGGATAAAGTGGCGCGTGGTGAGGTGTTGAGGGAGTATATAATGTAGTGGGCGTGTATATCTGATAAGGGAGTAATAAGGTGGGGTTGGGCCGGGTATTTGATGAAAATTGGGCTGAGAATTGGGTTTGGCATGGGCTAAGGTGTTCTGGTAATTGAGGGATAAAAGGTGTTCAAGAATTGGCCACATCTGTTTGTAAATGTGGCCGAATTTAATTCAAAGGTTAGCCAAATTGAATTTAAAACATGGCCAAATTTTAAATAAATTAAAGAATTTAGGCTGAAATTGGAATGAAATGAATTAAATATTTAATTAATTAAATGAGCTTCTATATTTAACGACCAAGAATAATTATCTTATAAGACATAATTAGCCTATTTTAGAACCAAAGAATTATTTCTCGCTTTTAAATCAATTTTGAGGAAAACGTAGCATTTTACACGAGATTTTCATTAAAACACATTTTCAAATATTTCTGTAAGTAAAATTTATATATCTCTACATAATTAAATATAGAGCATACATATTTCACCTAGAATTACCAAATAAATCCTCAAATTAATTTTTGGAAGCTTTAAAATCTTATAAAGACAATTATTTCAAAATAGTTTTAAAATAGTAGAAGGTCGAAATTAATCACGAATGTGGAGAGCAAAAATTGGGTGTCAACAATGATGACTAAGGTAAGATAAAGTATTTTTGATGAAAAGTCATGAACTCTGTATCATTGAATATGCTTCATTCCCTGAAGTGAATGTGGTAACAGTGCATAATATGTCTGAAAGAATACAAGTAATTGAATGTATATCTTGATTTGCTCCTAAAGTAGCAATATCTTGAAAGAGATTCTAAGTTATCATAATTTGATACGCTCAAGGCACGATTATATTCCATTCCTAGGGAATGAGAATTTCGATTGCTATAAATATAGATCCATTCTCTGGAATGAATGTGATAATATTTATAAGACATAAAATTACAGACGTGCACTTGATTGTGACTATATCATAACCCACCTCCGGAAGAGATAGAATAATTAAAAGATTGAATATCTCTAAAGTTACTATGATAACACGTATGTGAAAAATTACTCAAGCATGATGAGATTACATGCCACAATAAACTAGATGTTTATTGATATAAAATTCATGTCATAGTAAATTTGAAGTTTAAAAGTAAAAGGCACATGTCATAGTAAACTTGGAGTTTACTATACAAATTACTTTATTTGTTGGCATGGGTAATTTTATTGTCCCGAAGATGTGCATATTGAGTATTAGACATGTACTGAAGAGTTAGAAGATTCTTCAAGAACTCTCTATGTTGTTTGCTCTCATGATAAGTTGATTAGATCAGCTAATGTTGGGATTGGATCCCCTAAAATCTGAAAAATATAAAAGGTAAATATGGGCCCGTTCACCCGTCATGTGATATGCTAAATAGATGCATCTATAAGATAATCACATGTATGTTTACTGTCAACCTGCAGTTTGACATTCATAAAGTTGTTTGCTCAATATAAATTTAGTTAAGAGCATAATTTTCAGATTGTGTAATCAAGACGATTGATCTTGATAATATTGGTTTGGTGTTGAATGCCTTCAATAAAATAACGCTTATGAGAATAAAGCTTCATGTGTTTGTCTCAGTTATGTCAGACAAATAAATTATGACTAATTTTTCTTTCTCAATTGGTTCACAGTCAGGAATCAAATATTTTTCATCTAATTAATTTTAATTTGCAGTATATGATTAATGAATATACTATGATGCACAAAGATGGATTCCTCAAAGAAAATAGAGGATGTATGTTAGTGTTTCTAACATAAGCGGGAGAGAATAAGCATCTATGAAATGTGTTGTGAATTATCATCAGTATGATCCTCATTCAAAAGATAATTCAAGTCAAATGCTAGAAGTGTTTGCTGACTCAAAACTAATTTTATAGTTAGCTACAAATGCTCCTATTAAATGTCCCTGAAGGACAAAGTCTACATCATGCATGAAGCATGATAGACCAATCTGTTCCAATTGCACTAATCTTTGAAATAGGAAAGGAGCAAATGATCATAATAAGAGATAATGTACTCTTGAAGAGCCTATGACATAACACTTCATGAAACCTCATGAGAGGTTTAGGTACCTAAGAAAATAATGAAGTGATGAGATCTCAATAAGTTATGTCCTATTGCGAACTGATAGAAATGATATATCATCGATGATATTTTTGATATAATATAGCATAATGTTGTAAAAGATTATGAGGATCTGGATTCTACATTTATTAAACCATGCTAACATAGAAATATTTATCAAGTGATATGAAATGATGCATCTTAGTAAGCGTAAAGCTTATTTGACTTGCAATCTGGACACTAGAAGATGTCATTGTGTTACTTGAGAAAATTGATATGAAAATTTCTGAAGGATTCAAAATGCTTGAAGCATATACAAATTTTTGAAAAACTTATTTATAATCCTCACATAGATTAAATCAGTCAAGGTTGATGTACTAGAATCACCTTAATGACGTGGGTATAAAAATGATGTTGTTTACCCTTAATCATTCATATTGTTATGCAAGTTGATGACTTGAATTAAAACTCTAGGAGAGTTTTCAAAGACAATAGATTATCTGCTAAAAGAAGTTGAAATGAGAAACATGCAGAATTGGATTGGTCCTTAAGTGTCATATCTTGTACAATTGTTGCATTTATATATCTTGCTATAACTATAAGCATGATATAGTTTCACTTCTATGTAGAGATATTGAATAAGATCAATTGCAAGTTCTGATATGAATGTGTTTATCCTAACAAATATTGTCAAGATTTTATTTGTTATAAAATGCAGGGCATTTATAGGATATACATCAAGTTTGATCTCAAATAAATTATATGTGAAGTACTGCCATATCTTGGCAATTTACAAAGCAGTCTATTGTAGATACTTCATTAAATCATGCAGTGATAACAATTGTTCATGAAACAAGCTGAGAAGCATGCATAACATAGTTGAAAGGAGGATTCATAAAATGAGATACAACGAATCACATTTCACCAAAACTTTTCTTCACACATCTCCAAAAGAATGGTGATATCAACATTCAACATATTTATTTGAGTATGGAAGATTTATTCACCAAGTCTCAATCAACAATAATTTTTGAGAAGATGGTGCACAAGATTGGAGTGTGAAGATTTAAACTATTGAATTGATGTTCTCATCAGGGGGAGTTAATACGCGTTGTACTCTTTTTTCCTCACAAGGTTTTGTTCCACTGGATTTTTCTTGTAAGGTTTTTAATGAGGCAGCCAAAATGCGTATTATAGAGATGTGTACTTTTTTTCCTTCAATAGAATTTTTTCACTGGATTTTATCTAGTAAAGTTTTAATGAGACATATTATCCATCAAGTAGACATTCAAGGGGGAGTGTTATAAAGTATTTTTAATGTAGTGAATGTCTATTTTGTAGTTTCTTTGGAGAAAAGTTAGGAACCCTAACTTTGGGACCAAGTCCATTTTTTTCTATAAATAAAAAAAAATTCTTCATTGTAATTCATCCCTACGTCCCTCAATTAATCTCTTCAAGAGAAATAAGAACTCCTCTCTTCTTCTCTACTATATTCTTCTTCTTTCTTACTTTAATAGTTCATAACAATTATAATTTTGTTAACTTATTATCTTTATTCAACTAACTAATTATTATCATTAGTTTTCAACTCACAGTACGAGAAAATAAGTTAAAAGTCTAACTTAATTTTGCATTAATATGTTGAATTCCTTCTTCCTTTTTTTAAAAAAATATTATATGATAAATAATATAAAGAAATATAGAAGTACAACATACGTTATGTTGTTTCAATTAATCGAGTGTTCTTGTTATTCGCTCTCTTTAATTAAATCTACATTATTTCTTCTTGTTCAAATTATACGAAGGTGTTTGACTAGACATATAGATTAAGAAAAAAATAAAGTTTTGTGAGTTGAAATCATCTCCTAACGGAAAAAAAAGAAGTTTAAAGTTAAGTTATTACTAAAATATTTAAAGTACGAACCCCATAGTAAAATGTTGTTAACATGTTTACCCTTTTTAAAATAGAGTTCATACTTGACAAAATAGTTATTTAATTTTTTTATTATTATTTATTATTTTAAAATTAAATAAATTTTATGTATTAAATCATTCATTATTTAAAATATACAAAAAAAATTAATATTTAGAATTTTAAAAGCGATTAAGATTTTACCTTTTATGAATTAATTACTTGTTAAATAAGATTGTACTTATAATGCAAATCAACTTTATGTTTAGAACTTTTAAAAATATAATCTTAAAAAAGAGCAGCCCGGTGCATAAAGTTTCCTGCGTTAATAGGGTTTAGGGAAGGGTCGCACCCCAAGGAGTGTGATATAGACAATCCACCCTAATGCAATCATTAGTGCCTGTTTTCACTAATTTTGATGAATTTTTATTCGTTTAGTGGCATAACAATTCCTTAACGACCAATTACAAATAATAATGTGTTTGTAATATAATATCAATTTATTAGTGCCAAAATACACAAGTAATAAATCACAATAAAAATTCGTAAGTGCTAATTGTTTAGATGAATAACTTATACTGCATGTTCTAATCTACTATACAACTTTCAATTACAATATGTCTTCGTAATGCTAATATTTATACTAAATGTTAATATGTCAACAATGTAGTAATACAAATTTTGGAATAATTAACATGAAATATACATATAATACATGCATTTAAGTGCTCACATAAAAGCGAATGATTTTTTTACCTTTCAATCAAACGTTGTTTCTACTTTTGTTCAATGAAGCAAGTATGTAACAACCCATCCTGTTGTTATAGTGTGGCTTGGAGTGTAAGTACCCGATTAGAGTTTTTCCTAGAATGAGAGTTGATAAAATTTCAAGCTAAGGTGAGTTTTAATGAAAATCTGGTGTTAGGTGCTTTAGAGATGAATTGTGTTTCATGGAGTAATATTCGATGGTGTGGTGTTCCTTAATGGATAGTTGAGTGGTGTAGGGTCTCGTAGAAAATTTCGAGACAATAAATGGATTTTTAGAACTCTGGTTATAAAGGTTATTGCATCGGGATTTTTCTGTGATGTCAAAAATCAAGGTTTGTGTTGTGAAATGGAGTGTTTGAGCTGAGTTCCTGAGATTCTATTTCAGGGACCGCTGCAGTGGTGGCCATCCTGTTGTAGCGAGACCGCCATAGTGGTCGGAGTCCAGCCACAACGAGCTTGGCCAATTTTTCCAGAGCTTGCCATAGAGAGACAAGTCGAGTCATAGCGGCTTGCCGTAGCAAGAAAACAACCGCTGCAGCGGAAGACGGGGGGCAGAGTGCATGATTAATGCCAATTTTCAGAGTTTATTTTCCATAAACTCAAGAGTTCGTTCTTAGGCTGAGGAGAGGCAATTTTCTACCAAACTAGGCCAATTCTCTCCATTGAGGAAAGTTAATTCATTCCTCTTATCACCTCGTAATCCATTTTAATTGTAGAATCGTTAGAATGAGATTAATAGTGGATTTTTTTAGTTAGAGCCCTAAATGCATGAAAAGTGGGGAAAAATTCTATGGGTAGATGTGAATTCACTTAAGATTGATTCTAGATTGTCAATTAACACTTTCTAGCGTAGAATAAATTCTCTTGAACGTTAATTAGGGGAATTAAGAGCAATTTAATGGTTGAAAAATCTTTGGCTAAAGTTTTATGCTATGAATAAGGGTAAAGAACTAGTGGGGTTGAATCCCCAAAGCTTAATTGAAGAGTAATTGATTAATAACTCTTGCATTTATTTATTTTAGACCGTGAAAGATCTGAGAAATTGAGGAAGGGCAAAGCTCTTGTGAACTAGCTTGAATTCGGGTTCTTCAGTTGAGGTAGGTTATAGTTTAATTGGAGTTGAGACTTGGTTTAGTACTTGTATGCTTTTGAACTGAATCACTTATTGATTGGTCTTCGAAAATACTTGAAGTTGATGTTTGTGATCTTGTTAATGCTTGAATGAATAAGCTATTGCATATTAAACTTGATTTAAAGCATGTTGTGAAATTGAAGTGTACTTATAATTTGGTGCATTGTATTATATTATGAGAGATAGAGAATTTGGAATCATAAGTTGATATTGGTTGAGGATTAGGTACCACGCCGGTATGATATTAGTTATGAATTAGTTACCATGCCGATACGGTATTAGTTATGGATTGGGTACCACACTGGTATGATATTAGTTATGGATCGGGTACCACACCAATACCGTACTAGTTATGGATTGGGTATCACACCGGTATGATATTGTTATTACTGTTATGGATCGGGTACCACACCAATATGGTACATAGATCCTGGTGCATCCCCTCCAGGTCATGATTTGTTGGGCAGAAATAAGTCCCTTTAGCATGTGTGTACACTTTAGTGTTTGAGATGTGAGTTAGTATGATATTTTGTGATGATAATGAAAGTAAAGGGAAAGACAAAGGTGAGAGTAAGGTGGACATAGATCCATGTTGTGATGTGTTTATTGAGATTTTGAGTTTCTTGATTGTTGGGCAGAAATAGGTCCCTTTAGCATATGTGTACACTTTAGTGTTTGAGGTGTGAGTTACTATGATATTTTGTGATGATAATGAAAGTAAAGGGAAAGACAAAGGTGAGAGTAAGTTGGACATAGATCTATGTTGTGATGTGTTTATTGAGATTGTGAGTTTCTTGATTGTCATGATAATATCTGGTGACTTATATGATTTTTTTCAGACATTGTTTGATTTGATTTGAAGTGATTATTTTGTTGGGTAAACTACTTGCCATGTGTCGAAGTTCCTATCAACCTGTTATTTAATTTATGTTGCATACTTGTTCTAAATTGGGTCGTCCTATGATGCCTACCAGTACCTAGTAGTTTGTACTGATACTATCATGTACCCTTATTTTGTTGAGTACAAATCATGTTCCAGAGGCTCAAACGTGACCTCATCTCTAGCGATGGCAGCTGATTCGATCCAAGGGTGAGCACTACATCTTCAGGCTGCCATGGATCTTCGTATTGGTTCTTGTCCCTCTTTTGGGCAAGAAGACTTTTCCTTGTTTTGTTAGTTTGGATATCTTAAACATAGTTTTTGGACTTAGAGTTCTTGTACAATGACTTTCAGGTCTTGGAGATTCTTTTTGTGCAAATTTAGAGCTCGTAGCTCTTTTATTAATAATCAAAATATCTGACAAAGAAAAGAAATACAGAAGTGGACTCAATTGAGCCCAAAAAGAAAACAAAATAAAACTTGTTATTTTGGTTAACCTGGTCCATGTCGGATCAAGTCAGGTACAAAAGACAACTCCCTAAAACATAGAGTTTCCTATTCCATTTCATCTTCTTAAGCTCAGTCAAAAAAAGATAGCGTCGTTGATGTGCTGCAACTCCAAGCTTCGTCTTCTCCTTCTCTAGGTTATCAATCAACCTGGTCCTTGTAATTGTGGAAACTAGGCTTGTTCTTCAGCTAACAAAAGTAAGTTCCTGGACTTTCTCTTTGTTTTCTGTCTGGAGGCCAGTGATTGACCTTCCTCTTGCAGGTGTGTTCCCCGGTGGATGCGACTTCCTCAAAATCCCATGAGAGGTGCAAAGTCCCGCTTCCTTGGGGTATAGCTACATGTAAGTCTCTTATTTTGTAGCTTTTTACAATTTCCATCCTTAATCCACTGACCCTTTTCTTTTTGTGTAGTTGAAGTAGTAAGGGAGAATCTATAATGACCCTTCCGGTCATTTACACGTTTTCGCCTTTCTTTTACCATTAGAACTTATTTGTAGCGGCCCAAGTTATTTATGGCTTATGGGGACCGGTAGTTCGGTGCCCAGGCCGTTTGTTTGGTCTTTATGGCCGTTCCTCATTTTAGAGCTTCAACTTTGGAAATCGTTGACTTCCGTCAACATTCTTGGTAATACCAAAGAATTAAACCAATGTTCTAGGTCAAAGGAATCCCTTACTCGAAAGTTCGAGTTAAAGAAATGCCTCGTGTAACACCTCGCCCGTTTGGAAGGTTTAAAGTAACCCGTGCCTTTGGAGTAAGACTAATAGTGTCTAATATACTAAGAAGGATGTGTTATGAGGTATTATAATCGCAAAATGGTCGTATGATAAGTTTTAAATTCAAGCAAGTTGCGAAACAAAAGTCGGAAAAAGTTATTGTGAATTCCTTTAAGGAATTCTCTTCAAATTTGGGTTAAATGTCTTGGGGTGTTTCTCCCTATCTATAAAACGTTAGTGGGCCCCCAATATACCAAATCAAAGGTCTATGAGTCTAGTTTCCAATGCACTAAACCGTTCATCCATACAACTTCATAATAGAGAGATATTTACATTTTGTAAGACTGCACAAGCAGACAAGTCAAGGTGGGTCCCATATCCTAAGTCGGTTCAGCTTATAAAAGCTGATTTCCCCTTCGTTTTAACTCATTAGTTTCACCCAAAATGCACTAAAAATCAGAGGGAAAGTCCCTAAATAATCCATGGACTTTGATCCTTTCAATTCGGAAGTTTAACGGAAGTTGCTCTACGTCGCGAGCTTGTCATTTTGGTATAGTTTTCCCCGTCGATTTCATGGCGTATCTTCGTGGGTGTTGATGCAGCGAGCCAGCAGGTGTTTTCTGAGTATTTGGCAGTAGCTACAGAGTTATATTGGCGAGGTATGGATCTCGTACACTTATCTATTTGTTGAATCAAGATTCTAAGCTTCTAGTCACGAAAAGTTATATTTTTCGATAACTTGTAGTAGTTTCTTGTTGGATTTGGATATGTTTGTTGTTCCTGCAAGGAGGCAGATTGTTAATCTTGGGATATTGAATATTTTTGTCAAGGAAATATTTCCCCTACGACCCTCCTTCGTTATTATATTTTCTAGTATTATTTTATGGATTTCTGAGCCATGAAGTGGTATTTTGGATCTGTGGCTCTGGGTAGCCCCTTTGTCATATTAAATTGGGTTGTTATTGTTGTATGCTGATGGTGTTAAGGTGTTGGAGGTACTGGGGATTGGTGTTATTCTTATTGGAGTCACGTACGATAGTTATTGGATTGAATGACATAAAGTACACCTTTAAATAGTGCCTCGGGAGCTCGTCGCTCCTTTGAGATGTGGGTTGCATATTATTGTTGGATTTAGTTGCCATTTCTTATTGTTATTGGCCTCATTTTATTCCTTAGAGTTGGCTGGTCGCGAGTGTGACATTAACACCTT
This sequence comes from Jaltomata sinuosa, assembly GCA_003996215.1. NCBI lineage: Eukaryota > Viridiplantae > Streptophyta > Magnoliopsida > Solanales > Solanaceae > Jaltomata > Jaltomata sinuosa. Next base: position 279,250 of record QJPP01003016.1, on the reverse strand, counting down.
ATCAAATGGCTATGGCTCGTTCTTGCAGCCTCGTCGATTCTAGCAATTGTTCAATTACCTTGGTTGGTCAGGCTTCATAGAGACACCTTTGGGACTTCAGTTGAAAGTGTTTTTGTGATTTGGAGCTTCCAGGAGCAGTTTGAGCCTGGACGACGCCGTTCTCGCAGCTAGTCATCGGATGACAGGTAGGTTATGGCTTTCCTACCTAGATTCTGCGTATATAGGCTATAACTGCATTAATTAACATCCTTGGGTGGGTTATTATAGGTTGGTACCCCAGACCTTGTCCGCCTTATTCATCCGCGTTTTCATGCGTTGTTTGTAGTATTTGCGTAGTATTGTATATTACCCTTGTGGTCCTGTGTGGCCTTGTATTGACTCTCGAACATAGATGGTGGGTTATTGGGGAATGTCCGCGAGTCCTGGACATAGAGATTATCCTTTTAGGCTGGTTATGTCTGTTGAGTAGCTGCTGGGCCTGTACAAGGCTGATAGGAGTTTTTGTGAGCTATTTGGCTACTTTTATATTTGTGTGCGAGCATATCATCCATTAAAAAGGTTTGCCCCTGCATGTTTTACTACAATTTTGGCTACGAGCCACTACCGATAATTTTCCTAAATTTGCATGCTCCTTGGGGCCCGTTTTTGGTACTGTTGATGATAGAAAAGGGGATTTTTGGATATTTTCGCACTGAATTTATTACTGGTATCAGTATCTGCGGGGCAGAGCACCAGACTTGATTTTATTACTGATACTAGTCTCTGCGGGGAAGAGCACTAGACTTGATTTTATTACTGATACTAGTCTCTGTGGGGCGGAGCACTAGACTTGATTTACTACAGTTTTAGACCTGGTTACGCCAGGGCACCCTTGGAGGGGGTTTTGAGGCATTTTATACTACTTTAGTCCTGGACAGGGTCTGGGCATGCATATTCGATACTGGGTCTCTAACTTGAACCTGGACTTGCTTCCGGATGACATGTCTTGATACTGAGTTTTAGTATAGGGTCAGGGACCTCCATAGACCTTGCTACTCCGGGCCTGGGGCTTCGGGTTGCGTGTGCCGGAGGGAGGGGTATATGGTGAAGTAGAGGTATACGGGCTGAGACCTTCCATGGAACCTGCCTGCTGGGCCCGATTGGCACCGGAGGAGGTACATACAGAGGTTCTATTTCACACATCATATCATATCATGCATTGGATTCCACCCTTGTTTGCTGTGTGTTCAGTGTACGCTCCGGTAGTATGGGATGCCGCAGGGTTTGCTTTCACTTGATTATGCTCCTCGGTTGTATGGGCGGCCATTGGGACTGTAGGTAGACTATATTTACTCATGTCTTTATTTAGACCTTGTCTTGGCACTCGGTTAGTGAAGGATTAGCGATGGTTAACCTGTTGAGGTTTCGGTTGTGGGATGTCTGATTATTGTGAGGGATATGGAGTCCTATCTTACTGAGGCACTTTTATGTGGCCTTCTGAGCAGTGTGTGAGATTCTGGTATGAAGCTGAGTGGTATCTCTCGATTATTGTGGTCTAGTTATTTCATCCTAGAGTGGTACTTATGAGGTGATTCCCTGGTTATGCTATCATGTGATTGGATTGGTGTTATGATTTCCTTATACTTGTTGATTCCATTTTGAGTATGTTAGACTGCTCTCCATCTTTTCCTTTTACTTGAGGTTACTGGTATACCACCATTTTCTCAACTCTCTCTCTACTCACTTATATTGTTGTACAAGGACTTCAGGTGCGTTCTTCTTTCCTTCACCTGTGATTCTCTGTAATTATATTTTCTGTGCTAGCATGTTTTACTTGTAGCTTTTGGTTGTATATTCTCTATGCTAGCTCCTTGTGCCTTCTTTATTTCTTCAGTGACTGATTTCTTGCTATCTGTTACTTACTGCTTTTATATCTTATATGCACTCAGTCGGCCGATGATGCTTACTGAGTACCCGTGGTTTTGGTGCTCGTACCATACTTCTGCACTTTTTGGTGCAGATATTAGCTGAGCTTTCGCTGTTGAACGCATTGGAGACTCGTGCAGCTTTTGGATCTTCGAGACTAGGGTGAGCGCCTGATGGTCGGGGCTTGTCTACATCTCATCTTTTGTACTGTTACTCTTTATATATTCGGAGACAGTTGTACTTATCATTTTGTTACTTCTAGCACTTGTATTCTATTAGAAGCTTCTGTACTGTCGATACCAAGTCTTGGAGTTGGTGTAGTTTCATGATGTATATATTCGGGTAAATTGCTTCCGTGTTGTCTTATCTTTATATTATGCTTCTGCTTATCTCATCTTGTTGAGCATATTGGTTAGGTAGTAGCCCATTACTAGCTGTTCCGGGCTACGAGAATTGGTTTGCCTACTGGGGGTTGTAGGTGCCATCATGACCTGAGAAATCGGGTCGTGACAGAATCCCTAGTTTCTCCAGTTTCCTTCTCATGTAGCTTTCCTCTGGGTGCGTGTAAAAAATGTTCTAATCGACTCTATTGCCATCGCTTTCTGCTGGTGCTCCTCTTTGTAAGCTGTCGTAGTTTAGGCTAGTTAGTTTTTTTATTTCTCATAGTTCTTAGGCCAAAGAAGTGTCTAAAACTATTGATGCAAATAGAAAAGCTGTAAGACCTAATGTTGTTTCCTTTCTCTTTAATCATGTTGGGCTGTAGGATAATAATTACCTTTGTCTTGATCCTTAAATTTGGTATGTGAGCCTTCTCCATGTTTATTATTTTTCCGCATTTACTGGGAAGCTATTGGAAACTATTATATCTGATGATACCTGCTTGTGTGAATGCCTGATTTGCTAATGTGTTTGCTAGCTTATTAGCTTCCCTGAACGTATGTATGATCTTAATGTTTACCTGTTTCATCATGAGCTAGATTTCCTTTATGAATGATATTAGCTCCCAGGGAATCTTCCACTCTTCTAGTAGCATCCTAAGTAAGCTGAGTGAGTCTGTCTCCATTATAATGTTACATCTATGCTTAGTGATACAGTGCCTGAGGTCCTGTAGGACAACCACAGATTCTGCCTTCATATTAGATGATATCCCAATCTCATGTGCCTCAGCATAGATAAGGTCTCATCTACTGTCCTTTATGTAGTACTAATAAGCAGTTTGCGCCGGATTGCCTTTACTAGCTCCATCTGTGTTACAATTAATCCAACCATTATCGAAAAACTTCCACATGACCAGTTTGTGGTGCAATCTAGGCTTGTAGTTGAGTAGGTAGGTTACCATCTCTCCCCATTGCTTGGTCTATAACAGTGTCATTGTAAAGAATCTCTGCCCACTACTCTCCCTGTAGGTCGAGCCTCCTTTTCAATTGTCCTCTACATCGTTACTTTTTTTTTATATAAATATCTAATTTATCTTGCCATTTATTCTTTTTTAATTTTTAAAGCCGGTGTTGAAGTTCCGCTCTCCTTTGAATATCAGGAAGGAGAAGACGTTCATTACCATAAATAGAAGAAGTGGAGCGTTACGGATTTAGGAGCCTAAACCTTTTGCTTTAGTTGTTTGGCCCTTCGATGGACCGGACAAATTAGGAACCCGTTTGGTCATATATGTTGTAAGTAATTTTTGAGATAATTTATTTGATCATAAAATTTATAAAGTTTTGGCAAAAAAATTGGCAAAAAAACCAAGATCATCTAGAAAAAAGTGTTTTTTGAGCCAAAATCTAATCTTTGGATTCTTCTTAATTTTAAAATTTACCCCAAACTTTTTATATTTTATAAGAAAAAATTCCATCAATTATGACTCAAACTATAATTCTATCTACCAATCCTTCACTAAACATATACCTATTAAAGAGATTACTCATAGAATATGAGAAGATTATATTAAATAATAGCTAGTTAGTACCCTTGTTATTATTTATGTTTTGCATCAATGAATCTTTGTCACTAATTATATTGTAATTTGAAAAATTATAATAATTGATTATTATTAGTAGTTTTATTAAAATAACGTGTTATGATTTTTGGATAATGTATTTATCTTTTTTCTTTGATATAAAAAGAATAATGTATTATCTAGTTTATTATAAAAATAATAATTTTGTGTCAAACTTATAAGTATTTTTAATAGTTTTTAAAATTTTTGGATTTCATATTATTATTTTTAAAAATAAAATATATTTTTCAAAAATTATAATCAAACACATGTTGAAACTTCATTCAAAATTATTTTTTCAAAAATATTTAAAAATTTATGATCAAACACTAGCTAAGTAAAAAATCCTCTTACGAAATCATGGAGCCTAAGGTTGGGATATCAAAATCGAACAAGTATTTACCAGATGAATTTTGTCCACTTAATATAAGAGTTATCTTATGGCAAGACAAAAGCAAATAAAGTAAGATATGTAACCAGGACAGGGTAGAAATAAAAAAAGAAAAAACTTTGACAGATTCAAATTTTAGGATTTGGATGTTATTTTTAAAAATAAGTAATTTTTGTTGATTTGAGCTTTTCCATTAAATAAGGGGTATAAATAAAAAATTTGATGATGCCGGAGTATATTTGGCCAGATTGTATAACGAAGAGTAAAGTTAACCAACTTTCAAAAGTAGAGGGGTATGGAACATTTCTAGGCTAGAAATGTTCATGGTATATATGAGATAGATGTTCATGGTATCTATATCTCAGAGCCTAGAAATGTTCATGGTATATATGAGATAGATGTGAAAGTATTAGATATAGATATGGAACTTCATTGTGTTATGGATCTCGGAGAATTAAGTACTAAAAGTACTAGACTCGAGGAGGTAGATATACCTCAAAACCTTGATTTGTTAAACAAATGGACGATTCCTAAAGTTCTTATCAAGACCATTTATGATTATGGTTGGTTTGATAAACTATCTACTAAGCAGTTGATTAAAACAACTGAACAATCTTTAGCATTAAATTCTTCTGAACAGACTATTCGTTTGTTAAACAAACGTGACATTGATCTTTATAAAAATCAGTATAATTATCTGCATATTGGCATGGTTCAAATTGCTTTTAAACCTCTTACCCTTAAAGGGTTACCTGAGACTTTCCTAGCCGCTCTCAGAGATGCTAGAAATTTAAATTTTCGACAGTCTCTTATGGGTACAATTGAATCAACTGTGGCCTATGGTCCAGTTTATTTCAATACGCAACCTAATTTGCAGTTATCTTTATCTGATGCCAATATTCTTGATGCCTTAACATTAAATGTTAAAACACATGGTTATAACTATGTGCCAGGTTCAGAACTTATAAGTTTGTCTTATAGAATTTATTTCAAGTTATTATCAACATTGAATCCAAGATGCAAGTTATACGACACATCCGATCAAACAATTTTAATGGAAATGAATTTTGCAAGATCTAAGGTCACCACCAGGAGACCGATTAAGTGGGAAGAAATTAATTTCCCAACGACTTGGACTCTCGATTCGGTTATATCCCCAAGTCAGTTAACTGATACGGTTACAAATTCTGAGTATTCTCATATTTCTCAAAATCCCGATGGGAGGGTTTGTATCCAGTTTACAGAAGGCAGCTATGCTCATCACAGGCAGTCACTGTCAAACGGTAGGCTTATGCCTCCCGTAAGTTCTATTTATAATAGACGATCGTTAAGTCACAGATTTGTGCCTGACATTCAGCATATTCCCCCTATTGAACCATCTTATGGTCCAGCTCGAAATCACGCTGCTTCTCTTCACACTTTAGAATCAGATAATAACTCAGTTATTGAAAAGGTTAAAATTAACCCAGGTTCTAATATTGTTCATGTTAATGATATTCATGACGACAATTCTGATAAGGACTTTCCGACTCCTTCCAAGATGGAGTTCGACGTTAATAAATCTTAATGATTCCAAACCAAATAGATTTTAGCCCAGGATCTTTGGCAAGAAAACATGTTCAAAAGGAATTTTTTGATAAAAGGTGGAATAAGTTTAAAACTTGGTTTTTTAATTCTTATAGCAAAGAAGACATGAATAATATTTCTCAAGAGTTTTATGAAACTTGTGCATTGCATAATCAAATTATGCACTTTGTTACTTGGTTTATAACCACGTATTTACCTTTATATATCAATGTTATTGAGAGGACTTATAGCGACTCTAATGGAAAGTTAATAACAGCCATTTATCCTCCGCAATCTGCTTTTGTTTTACCTAACAATACAGGTATAGTCTTCAACGCTTTTCAAAAATTCGTTGATGAAGAAATTGCTTCGGTAAGTATTTCGGAGATTAATAAACTCATTTCTCAAAATAATTATTTGGGTTTATATGTCAAAGTTTTGGGAGAACATATTGTCTCTCTAGATAAAAAACTTGATGAAATGACTATTTTGATAAAAGGTATAAAGGCTAATATAGCTAAAACTAATGTTGCTAGTAAAGCAGAAGCTTCAACTAGTAAAGCAGAAGTGGTCTCTACTTTTATTCAAAGGCCTCCGGAGATTCAGAATTTTAAATTAAAATCATTAACTTATTTAGAAGAACTTCTTGATAAAAAGTTTTCAGGTTTTAAATATAAAACCTATCAACCTATCACAAGATTTTGTTGAAAAAATTGAAAAAACTGGTAATTATAAAAATCAGGTTTCTTCAGAGCTTAATAAACTCAAGGGTTATCCCCGAAAGAATAGTGGCTATGCTACTAAACCAGCAATGCATACGTTCTACTATCCTCGTCCTACCCCTCAAGATGTCTTGATAGAAGAACGAGATTGGAACCAGACTAACACGTCTTACAGCGGTTCCGAGATTTACGAATGGAATCTCGATGGGTTAACAGATAGGCAGTTGACCATTCTTGTTCATAGGATGCTCATGTATTCAACCATTTGCAAAAGCGTCAAAAATAATGATAGGAATATCTGCAAAATGATTATAGCAGGTTTTAAAGGTCAGCTCAGAGGATGGTGGGATAACTACCTAAACATAGAGGAAAAAGCCTCTATCAGTAACGCCGTTGCAGAAAACGAAGGAGTTGATAACCTAGGCATGGCTCTCACTGCCCGCAGACAATGACAATGAAATAACTTATACTTTCATCACGGAGCAAATAACTCGTGAAATTGATGCTTTAATTAATATGAAGCAAAAACATGTCGATTCCTTACAATATGAACTCTTTAGCATGAATATATTTGAGTCTCTCAAATCTACTAAAATAAAGGAAAAAATTAAATTAATTTTCGAACAGATGGCCATTGATGTCTGCGCAAATCACCCCAGTGCTTTTTGGAATCGAAAAAGGCATATTGTCACCCTTCCATATGAGGAAGACTTTTCTGAGGATAATATCCCGACCAAGTCCCGTCCCTGCCAAATGAATTCTGAATTAGTAGAATTCTGCAAAAGGAAAATTGATAACTTGTTGCAAAAAGGTTTGATAAAACCCTCTAAATCTCCTTGGTCATGCACAACATTTTATGTGAATAATGCTGCAGAAAAAGAACGTGGAGCTCCCAGGTTAGTAATAAATTACAAGCCTTTAAACAAATATTTAAAATGGGTAAGGTATCCTATTCCCAATAAAAGAGATTTATTATCTAGGTTATACGACGCCAATATATTTTTAAAGTTTGATTTAAAAACAGGATATTGGCAAATTCAGATATTTAAAGAGCATTCTTATAGGACTGCTTTTAATGTTCCTTTTAGGCAATACGAGTGGAATGTCATGCCATTCAGTTTTAAAAACGCCCCATCAGAATTTCAAAAGAGTATGAATGACATCTTTAATCCATATATGGATTTTATTATTGTTTATATTAAAAATATTCAGGTGTTTTCTAAGACCCTTGAAATGCATGTGAAACACCTTGATATGTTCAAGAAAATTGTTATACAAAATGGTTTGGTTATATCTAAACCAAAAATGAATTTGTTCCAGACTGAAGTCCGTTGTCTAGGACACATAATTTGTCAAGGAAAAGTCACTCCTATTCAGAGGGCCATCAACTTTGCATCAAAGTTTTCTGACATTATTACTGATAGAACTCAGTTGCAGAGATTCTTGGGTAGTTTAAATTACATCTCCCCTTTCTATAAGAATCTTTCTCTTGATTTAACCCCGTTATATGACAGGCTCAAAAATTATTATAAATCCTCGTGGACTAATAGTCACACCATTCTGGTAAAGAACATCAAACTACGAGTTCATTCTTTACCTTGTTTAACTCTTGCTAACCCTGCTTGGCAAAAAATTATTGAAACAGATGCTTCAAATATTGGTTACGGTGGGATTCTTAAACAAATTAATCCCAATGACAAAAATGAATATCTTATAAGATTTCATTCAGATAAATGGACAGAAGCCCAGAAAAAATATGCAACTGTGGCTCATGAAATGCTTACAATTGTTAAGTATGTCCTTAAATTTCAGGATGATTTATACAATCAAAAGATTTTAATAAAAACTGATGCTCAATCGGTCAAATATATGTTTGACAAAGATTTTAAGCATGATACCTCTAAACTTATATTTGCTAGATGGCAGGCTCAACTAGCACCCTTTGATTTTGATATTCATTATAAGAAGGGAATTGATAATTCTTTACCAGACTTCTTATCCAGATAATATATTCAATAAAGATGTTTTATTTGACATTTTTTCCTTAAAAAACCTTGATTTCCATTTTAAAGGTAATTATATTACCAAAAGATCTTAAAAATCTCATTATTGAAATCGTCATAGATGATTTAGTAAGAGAAGATTTCTCTGTTCATGACTACTCGAAAATAATCCGGGAAGACTTAACAAATTATTTTTCAGAATGACTAATCTGTTTTTCTATAGGATGGACCCGCCTTGGAGGCAAGTTAGAGGAAGAGGACGGGGAAGATCAGCTCCGGGAAGATCCTCTGGACATTCCAGCTCTCAGGGATCGTCATATCGATCCAATTATCCAGTTATACAAATGGGTAACAGAAGCCTTATTAATAAAAAGGTTTCTGATGAAGGTGAATCTTCATCTGCGCCCCTGAGCAGATTATTAATTTGGAAAATATTCCAAAAGATAACCCGTTATACAAGCATGCGCAGGCATATTTGCATGCACAAAGGCAAAAAGATACTTTTGCTTCAGTTATGAAAGAGGATAATGATAATATCATATCCTATGAGAAACTCCAGAAAAGGAAAATTATATTTATCTTAGAAAACTCTGATATACAGAGAAAAACCGAATCATGGAAAATATTCCAGAGGTACTTGATCAAAGGATTATATTACCCGGGAGAGTCATACAAAATTCGGTCATACTATGAAACCATATTGACAAGTACTGGAAGTGCAAAAATTCAGCACTTTTGCCCTGTGGGTTATACCCCAAAAGAGAATGTTTATAACTTCTCAAAAATAATTATCAAACAGATTATATCTGTTGAAGACTGGGGAATATCAACCATGAAAGAAAAGCAGCTTAGCCTCAAGGGTACTGCTATGAGCTTTACTTATTGCTTGATCCCTGACAGATTATTGCTTGATCCCTGACTATGGCGGACTACCGCCCGGTAATCAACGACCCTTTAGGCTAAGCAGTACCCTTGAGGCTAAGCTGCCTTTCTTTCATAGTTGATATTCCCAGTCTTCAACAGATATAATCTGTTTGATAATTATTTTCGAGAAGTTATAAACATTCTCTTCTGGGGTATAACCCGCAGGGCAAAAGTGCTGAATTTTTGCACTTCCAGTACTTGTCAATATGGTTTCATAGTATGACCGGGTTTTGTATGACTCTCCCGGGTAATATAATCCTTTGATCAAGTACCTCTAGAATATTTTTTATGGTTCGGTTTTTCTCTGTATATCAGAGTTTTCTAAGAGAAATATAATTTCCCTTTTCTGGAGTTGCTCATAGGATATGATATTATCATTATCCTCTTTCATAACTGAAGCAAAAGTATCTTTTTGCTTTTGTGCATGCAAATATGCCTGCGCATGCTCGTATAACGGGCTATATTTTGGAATATTTTCCAAATTAATAATCTGCTCAGGGGAAGCAGATGAAGATTCACCTTCATCAGAAACCTTTTTATTAATAAGGCTTCTGTTACCCATTTATATAACTGGATAATTGGATTGATATGACGATCCCTGAGAGCTGGAATGTCCAGAGGATCTTCTCGGAGCTGATCTTCTCCGTCCTCTTCCTCTAACTTGCCTCCAAGGCGGGTCCATCCTATAGGAAAACAGATTAGTCATTCTGAAAAATAATCTGTTAAGTCTTCCCGGATTATTTCCGAGTAGTCATGAACAGAGAAATCTTCTCTTACTAAATCATCTATGACGATTTCAATAATGAGATTTTTAAGATCTTTTGGTAATATAATTATCTTTAAAATGGAAATCAAGGTTTTTTCAGGAAAAAATGTCAAATAAAACATCTTTATTGAATATATTCTCTGGATAAGAAGTCTGGTAAAGAATTATCAATTCCCTTCTTATAATGAATATCAAAATCAAAGGGGGCTAGTTGAGTCTGCCATCTAGCAAATATAAGTTTAGAAGCATCATGCTTAAAATCTTTGTCAAACATATATTTGACCGATTGAGCATTAGTTTTTATTAAAAACTTTTGATTGTATAAATCATCCTGAAATTTAATGACACACTTAACAATTGTAAGCATTTCATGAGCCACAATTGCATATTTTTTCTGGGCTTCTGTCCATTTACCTGAATGAAATATTTTAAGATATTTATTTTTGTCATTGGGATTAATTTGTTTAAGAATCCAAGCGTAACCAATATTTGAAGCATCTGTTTCAATAAATTTTTGCCAAGCAGGGTTAGCAAGAGTTAAACAAGATAAAGACTGAACTCGTAGTTTGATGTTCTTTACCAGAGTGGTGTGACTATTAGTCCACGAGGATTTATAATCCTTTTTGAGCCTGTCATATAACGGGGCTAAATCATGAGAAAGATTCTTATAGAAAGGGGAGATGTAGTTTAAACTACCCAAGAATCTCTGCAACTGAGTTCTATCAGTAATAATATCAGGAAATTTTGATGCAAAGTTGATGGCCCTCTGAATAGGAATGACTTTTCCTTGACAAATTATGTGTCCTAGAAAACGGACTTCAGTCTGGAACAAATTCATTTTTGGTTTAGAGATAACCAAACCATTTTGTATAACAATTTTCTTGAACATATCAAGGTGTTTCACATGCATTTCAAGGGTCTTAGAAAATACCAGAATATCGTTAATATAAACAATAATAAAATCCATATATGGATTAAAGATGTCATTCATACTCTTTTGAAATTCTGATGGGGCATTTTTTAAACTGAATGGCATGACATTCCACTCGTATTGCCCAAAAGGAACATTAAAAGCAGTCCAATAAAAATGCTCTTTAAATATCTGAATTTGCCAATATCCTAATTTTAAATCAAATTTTGAAAATATATTGGCGTCGTATAACCTAGATAATAAATCTCTTTTATTGGGAATAGGATACCTTACCCATTTTAAATATTTGTTTAAAGGCTTGTAATTTATTACTAACCTGGGAGCTCCACGTTCTTTTTCTGCAGCATTATTCACATAAAATGATGTGCATGACCAAGGAGATTTAGAGGGTTTTATCAAACCTTTCTGCAACAAGTTATCAATTTCCCTTTTGCAGAATTCTACTAATTCAGAATTCATTTGGCAGGGACGGGACTTGGTCGGGATATTATCCTCAGAAAAGTCTTCCTCATATGGAAGGGTGACAATATGCCTTTTTCGATTCCAAAAAACACTGGGGTGATCTGCGCAGACATCAATGGCCATCTGTTCGAAAATTAATTTAATTTTTTCCTTTATTTTAGTAAATTTGAGAGACTCAAATATATTCATGCTAAAGAGTTCATAATGTAAGGAATCGACATGTTTTTGCTTCATATTAATTAAAGCATCAATTTCACGAGTTATTGGCTCCGTGATGAAAGTATAACTTATTTCATTGTCTTTGTACGAAGCTGAAAATCCTTTTGAATCAATATGCGTAAAAGGATAGATTGCATTTTATAAAGGCGTTCCAAGTATAATTGGAGGATGCAACTAATTTTTTACCAGAAAGAAGAAATGCGGGATGCAAACCTTGTTCTGGCAGATTTTTGTATTTGAAAGTTTATACTTTATATCTAAAGTATGTCCTGATGCGGATTTGACCATATGCGCAGTTTTTTGAAAATATTTTGAGGGGACAAGACCTTCTTGAATGCAGCTAACATCTGCACCGCTGTCAATCATAGCAATGTTAGTAATAGAGAAACTATTATCAATTAAAATGGTGCATTTAACATACCATTTATGAGCAGTGACCACCTGCATCATCCCTAAAAACATATTAGTTTCAAGGTCACTGGTAGTAGGTTCATCATGGAGAACCTCTTTTCCTTTTGAAGAACTGGTTTGATTGATATGCATAGGATTATTGTCCTCAATCTGAAAAATCCTTTTATCGCAAATCCCCTGATTATGCTTGAGAGCCTTTATTTCTCTCTTGAGATTTTCCACTTCTTCCTTAAGGTCCTCAAAAGAAGCATCTTTTTCTTCAAAAGTACTTTTTTTTAATTAAACGGTTTTCAACCTCTTTTAATGAATAAGGGGCATAATATTCAAAATTATTTTTCTTGTTATCAACAAGGGGTTTTGAAGAGCTAGAATCATTAGCGGTGGCAAGATTAATAATCTTTTCTCGGAGTTCGTTATCAGTAACTTCTTTTAATAATTCTATCATATTATCAGAAGTGAACGTATTAAGATTGAAATCTTGAAATTGCGATTGTAATTTGTAGATTTCATCTCCTTCACAATGGCATGTATTACCTTTGCAAGTGGTACAGGAGCTATCAGCTTGTTCTTCATTATCAGACAAATCAATAAGATCAATATCTGATCCTGTTTCTGAATATGACTCATAGTCATCTTCCGAACCGGAGGTGTATAATAAACTATAAACCTTATCATGCAATTCTGCATCAAGTTCTAAGGCTTTGAGTTTATTCAATTTGCAATTTGGGGCAATATGTCCTCGCTTACCACATTTGTAACATTTGATTTTAGAAAGGTATCTTCTTGACTGATCTTTGGTAAATCTATTAGATTTACGAGAGCCTTTTCTAGCGTCTCTTTCTTCTTTAGACCTTCATCTAGATCTTCGCCTCCTGTTAGAACCTTCAGTTCTAGGGGACCGGTAATACTCCGTTTTGCTACCATAGGTTGCTGGTTCAGGTAAACCGAACTGTGTACAAAAGTCTCCAAGCTGAGATCTTTCTTTATGCTTATTCATCTTAAGCTGTCGTGACATAAGGAGCTCGTTGCACAAATTTAGCGCTTCTTGAGTGCAAACTCCTATTAATTTGCCGTAGGTGTAATCCCTATAAGGAATTTCACTATGGCTGCCTCTTAGGGTTTTTCTAACCCTTTCTGCGAATAAGGAAGGAAGGCCGTCTATAAACTTAGCTTTCCAATATTCAAATTTATTTTTGGGTAATTCCATAACCCGACTGAGAAACGTATCTTTGTACCACCTCCATTTGGTCAAAGTGGGGAACTTAAGTCCATTAAGAAGGGTGCGAACCGTTTCATGCTGAGAGGTAAATCTACTATTAAAGTGTTCTAAAATGGTCATCACTAGTGTATAAACTGCATCCTCTCTGCGGGCAGTGAGAGCCATGCCTAGGTTATCAACTCCTTCGTTTTCTGCAACGGCGTTAATGATAGAGGCTTTTTCCTCTATGTTTAGGTAGTTATCCCACCATCCTCTGAGCTGACCTGTAAAACCTGCTATAATCATTTTGCAGATATTCCTATCATTATTTTTGACGCTTTTGCAAATGGTTGAATACATGAGCCCTATGAACAAGAATGGTCAACTGCCTATCTGTTAACCCATCGAGATTCCATTCGTAAATCTCGGAACCGCTGTAAGACGTGTTAGTCTGGTTCCAATCTCGTTCTTCTATCAAGATATTTTGAGGGGTAGGACGAGGATAGTAGAACGTATGCATTGCTGGTTTAGTAGCATAGCCACTATTCTTTCGGTGATACCCCTTGAGTTTATTAAGCTTTAAAAAAACCTGGTTTTTATAATTACCAGTTTTTTCAATTTTTTCAGCAAAATCTTGTGATAGGTTGATAGGTTTTATATTTAAACCTGAAAACCTTTTATCAAGAAGTTCTTCTAAATCAGTTAATGATTTTAATTTAAAATCCTGAATCTCCGGAGGCCTTTGAATAAAAGTAGAGACCACTTCTGCTTTACTAGTTGAAGCTTCTGCTTTACTAGCAACATTAGTTTTAGCTATATTAGCCTTTATACCTTTTATCAAAATAGTCATTTCATCAAGTTTTTTATCTAGAGAGACAATATGTTCTCCCAAAACTTTGACATATAAACCCAAATAATTATTTTGAGAAATGAGTTTATTAATCTCCGAAATACTTACCGAAATAATTTCTTCATCAACGAATTTTTGAAAAGCGTTGAAGGCTATACCTGTATTATTAGGTAAAACAAAAGCAGATTGCGGAGTATAAATGGTTGTTATTAACTTTCCATTAGAGTCGCTATAAGTCCTCTCAATAACATTGATATATAAAGGTAAATACGTGGTTATAAACCAAGGAACAAAGTGCATAATTTGATTATGCAATGCACAAGTTTCATAAAAAAAAACCTGGTTTTTATAATTACCAGTTTTTTCAATTTTTTCAGCAAAATCTGGTTTTTAAAAAAACCTGGTTTTTATAATTACCAGTTTTTTCAATTTTTTCAGCAAAATCTTGTGATAGGTTGATAGGTTTTATATTTAAACCTGAAAACCTTTTATCAAGAAGTTCTTCTAAATCAGTTAATGATTTTAATTTAAAATCCTGAATCTCCGGAGGCCTTTGAATAAAAGTAGAGACCACTTCTGTTTTACTAGTTGAAGCTTCTGCTTTACTAGCAACATTAGTTTTAGCTATATCAGCCTTTATACCTTTTATCAAAATAGTCATTTCATCAAGTTTTTTATCTAGAGAGACAATATGTTCTCCCAAAACTTTGACATATAAACCCAAATAATTATTTTGAGAAATGAGTTTATTAATCTCCGAAATACTTACCGAAATAATTTCTTCATCAACGAATTTTTGAAAAGCGTTGAAGGCTATACCTGTATTATTAGGTAAAACAAAAGCAGATTGCGGAGTATAAATGGTTGTTATTAACTTTCCATTAGAGTCGCTATAAGTCCTCTCAATAACATTGATATATAAAGGTAAATACGTGGTTATAAACCAAGGAACAAAGTGCATAATTTGATTATGCAATGCACAAGTTTCATAAAACTCTTGGGAAATATTATTCATGTCTTCTTTGCTATAAGAATTAAAAAACCAAGTTTTAAACTTATTCCACCTTTTATCAAAAAATTCCTTTTGAACATGTTTTCTTGCCAGGGATCCTGGGCTAAAATCTATTTGGTGTGGAATCATTAAGATTTATTAACGTCGAACTCCATCTCGGAAGGAGTCGGAAAGTCCTTATCAGAACTGTCGTCATGAATATCATTAACAAGAACAATATTAGAACCTGGGTTAATTTTAACCTTTTCAATAACTGAGTTATTATCCGATTCTAAAGTGTGGAGAAGCAGCGCGATTTCGAGTTGGACCATAGGATGGTTCAATAGGGGAAATATGCTGAATGTCAGGCACAAATCTGTGACTTAACGATCGTCTATTATAAATAGAACTTACGGGAGGCATAAGCCTACCGTTTGACAGTGCCGGTGATGAGCATAGCTGCCTTCTGTAAACCGGATACAAACCCTCCCATCGGGATTTTGAGAAATATGAGAATACTCAGAATTTGTAACCGTATCAGTTAACTGACTTTGGGATATAACCGAATCGAGAGTCCAAGTCATTGAAAAATTAATTTCTTCCCACTTAATCGGTCTCCTGGTGGTGACCTTAGATCTTGCAAAATTTATTTCCATTAAAATTGTTTGATCGGATGTGTCGTATAACTTGCATCTTGGATTCAATGTTGATAATAACTTGAAATAAATTCTATAAGACAAACTTATAAGTTCTGAACCTGGCACATAGTTATAACCATGTGTTTTAACATTTAATGTTAAGGCATCAAGAATATTGACATCAGATAAAGATAACTGCAAATTAGGTTGCGTATTGAAATAAACTGGACCATAGGCCACGGTTGATTCAATTGAACCCATAAGAGACTGTCGAAAATTTAAATTTCTAGCATCTGTGAGAGCGGCTAGGAAAGTCTCAACTAACCCTTTAAGGGTAAGAGGTTTAAAAGAAATTTGAACCATGCCAATATGCAGATAATTATACTGATTTTTATAAAGATCAATGTCACATTTGTTTAACAAACAAATAGTCTGTTCAGAAGAATTTAATATTAAAGATCGTTCAGTTGTTTTAATCAACTGCTTTGTATATAGTTTATCAAACCAACCATAATCATAAATGGTCTTAATAGAAACTTTAGAAATCGTCCATTTGTTTAACAAATCAAGGTTTTGAGGTATATCTACCTCCTCGAGTCTAGTACTTTGATCTTTATAAAAATCAATATAATTATCTGCATATTGGCATGGTTCAAATTGATTTTAAACCTCTTACCCTTAAAGGGTTACCTGAGACTTTCTTAGCCGCTCTCAGAGATGCTAGAAATTTAAATTTTTGACAGTCTCTTATGAGTTCAATTGAATCAACTGTGGCCTATGGTCCAGTTTATTTCAATACGCAACCTAATTTGCAGTTATCTTTATCTGATGTCAATATTCTTGATGCCTCAACATTAAATGTTAAAACACATGGTTATAACTATGTGCCAGGTTCAGAATTTATAAGTTTGTCTTATAGAATTTATTTACTTCGTACAAAGACAATGAAATAAGTTCTACTTTCATCACGGAGCCAATAACTCGTGAAATTGATGCTTTAATTAATATGAAGCAAAAACATGTCGATTCCTTACAATATGAACTCTTTAGCATGAATATATTTGAGTCTCTCAAATCTACTAAAATAAAGGAAAAAACTAAATTAATTTTCGAACAGATGGCCATTGATGTCTGCACAGATCACCCCAGTGCTTTTTGGAATCGAAAAAGGCATATTGTCACCCTTCCATATGAGGAAGACTTTTCTGAGGATAATATTCCGACCAAGTCCCGTCCCTGCCAAATGAATTCTGAATTAGTAGAATTCTGCAAAAGGGAAATTGATAACTTATTGCAGAAAGGTTTGATAAAACCCTCTAAATCTCCTTGGTCATGCACAACATTTTATGTGAATAATACTGCAGAAAAAGAACGTGGAGCTACCAGGTTAGTAATAAATTACAAGCCTTTAAACAAATGTTTAAAATGGGTAAGGTATCCTATTTCCAATAAAAGAGATTTTATTATCTAGGTTATACGACGCCAATATATTTTCAAAATTTGATTTAAAATCAGGATATTGGCAAATTCAGATATTTAAAGAGCATTCTTATAGGACTGCTTTTAATATTTCTTTTGGGCAATACGAGTGGAATGTCATGCCATTCGGTTTAAAAAATGCCCCATCAGAATTTCAAAAGATTATGAATGACATCTTTAATCCATATATGGATTTTATTATTGTTTATATTGACGATATTCTGGTGTTTTCTAAGACCCTTGAAATGCATATGAAACATCTTGATATCTTCAAGAAAATTGTTATACAAAATGGTTTGGTTATCTCTAAACCAAAAATGAATTTGTTCCAGACTAAAGTCCGTTTTCTAGGACACATAATTTGTCAAGAAAAAGTCACTCCCATTCAGAGGGCCATCAACTTTGCATCAAAGTTTCCTGATATTATTACTGATAGAACTCAGTTGCAGAGATTCTTGGGTAGTTTAAACTACATCTCCCCTTTCTATAAGAATCTTTCTCATGATTTAGCCCCGTTATATGACAGGCTCAAAAAGGATTATAAATCCTCGTGGACTAATAGTCACACCACTCTGGTAAAGAACATCAAACTACGAGTTCAGTCTTTATCTTGTTTAACTCTTGCTAACCCTGCTTGGCAAAAATTTATTGAAACAGATGCTTCAAATATTGGTTACGCTTGGATTCTTAAACAAATTAATCCCAATGACAAAAATAAATATCTTAAAATATTTCATTCAGGTAAATGGACAGAAGCCCAGAAAAAATATGCAATTGTGGCTCATGAAATGCTTACAATTGTTAAGTGTGTCATTAAATTTCAGGATGATTTATACAATCAAAAGTTTTTAATAAAAACTAATGCTCAATCGGTCAAATATATGTTTGACAAAGATTTTAAGCATGATGCTTCTAAACTTATATTTGCTAGATGGCAGACTCAACTAGCCCCCTTTGATTTTGATATTCATTATAAGAAGGGAATTGATAATTCTTTACCAGACTTCTTATCCAGAGAATATATTCAATAAAGATGTTTTATTTGACATTTTTTCCTGAAAAAACCTTGATTTCCATTTTAAAGATAATTATATTACCAAAAGATCTTAAAAATCTCATTATTGAAATCGTCATAGATGATTTAGTAAGAGAAGATTTCTCTGTTCATGACTACTCGGAAATAATCCGGGAAGACTTAACAGATTATTTTTCAGAATGACTAATCTGTTTTCCTATAGGATGGACCCGCCTTGGAGGCAAGTTAGAGGAAGAGGACGGAGAAGATCAGCTCCGAGAAGATCCTCTGGACATTCCAGCTCTCAGGGATCGTCATATCGATCCAATTATCCAGTTATACAAATGGGTAACAGAAGCCTTATTAATAAAAAGGTCTCTGATGAAGGTGAATCTTCATCTGCTGCCCCTGAGCAGATTACTAATTTGGAAAATATTCTAAAAGATAGCCTGTTATACGAGCATGCGCAGGCATATTTGCATGCACAAAAGCAAAAAGATACTTTTGTTTCAGGTATGAAAGAGGATAATGATAATATCATATCCTATGAGCAAATCCAGAAAAGGAAAATTACATTTCTCTTAGAAAACTCTGATATACATAGAAAACCGAACCATTGAAAATATTCCAGAGGTACTTGATCAAAGGATTATATTACCCGGGAGAGTCATACAAAACTCGGTCATACTATGAAACCATATTGACAAGTACTGGAAGTGTAGAAATTCAGCACTTTTGCCCTGCGGGGTATACCCCAGAAGAGAATGTTTATAACTTTTCAAAAATAATTATCAAACAGATTATATCTGTTGAAGACTGGGGAATATCAACCATGAAAGAAAGGCAGTTTAGCCTCAAGGGTACTGCTATGAGCTTTACTTATTGGGATTATATCCAAGCTTTCAGTAAAACACTGTTTTATAACAATGATAAAAACAAACACACATAGTTTGTAACAATTTGCGCAAAAATATTTGCAGAACCAATCCCAATCTGGTTCATTAACTGGTGGTCATACCACGGTCCTACATTCCAAATATTGCCGAAAAATTTCCTCCAATTATACAAGGAATAGAAGAAGGTATCCCCTTTTCTCGGAGAATTATATCACGAAGATCACATCTGCTGGCTAGACAAGGTTGATCAAATGTACTTCTTTATAGAATTGTCAGTACCTTGGATTCATAAATGGGCCCCTGAAATAGGATTCACAGAGGAAAATATTCCCTGCTTGTATCGAGTATATTATAATAACTTCTGGGAAAAATTGTTAAAAAAGGATCCCAGGTCCAAACAGTCAAACGGACAAGAACTTATTGACACCATTATTAACACAATTAATGCTTATAAAGAACTTCCTCAAAAGGAAATTAGCATTGATAATCCCTCCGTCAGGCATATTGCCCGAAGAATCTCGACTCAAGATGGAGATAAGGAAGCAATGATCAACGAGTATCTCGAGGAAATGAAGAGAAGCTTGCTTCAAGGTATCACTCAGATTGATAAATCTGATACTTCGATGAGAAGTGAAACTTCATGCGAGGAAGCACAACGCCATGAAGAAGACATTATATTGTCTACAGAAGATATTTAGGGAGCAGAACATTTGCTGCAATCACTGAAGGCCATGGAAAAGAAGCGTGGCAAGGAGAAAGTATGAGGAAGACAAGCGTGGCAAGGAGAAAGTATGAGGAAGATAGGAGATAGGCTGTCACTGTCTACTACACAGTATATAAACTGTTTAAACAGTAGATTCACTGTTTAGGAACCCATATGGGACCCCTCTCTACTGTACATAGATTCTTTATGTTTTCTTTCTTTTCTATATAAGTGTTCATTTTGTTAAGTAGGAACACACAGAAAAATTCAGAAACTCTATCTTCTCTCTCTTAGCCTTTGTAAAGAAAATCAGAAAGCGTTGGCCACTGTTCCGACAAAACCTTGAATAAAAAATTTTGGATCAGTTTTGTTAGCCATCTTTGGCTCTTTGGTCGTCCTCTAAGGTATTTACTTTTTAGTTTTATTTACTCTAGTTCTGTTCTCCTAGCTAGGACTATGTCCGGCTAAACGGCTTCCATATCTATGTCTCTTACCTAACGTCTCTCCTATATGCACCATGAACGGATCTAAGCTTTATTAAAATAGAAAGAAATATTTGATATGGTTTCTCGACTTGGTTCTGAGATGGTGGTACAGTCGGATCTAGGACTACTCTTATTGTCTCTGTCTGGCAAGCCTGTAGCAAGCCATGACCTCCTTAGCCCGTGATATGTGTTGAAAAGGGCGCCTCTTGGTCCGGTTAGAACCGTTATTGGGTTAGAATCGTTGGCCAAGAGTATAATAAGAGTATGTACTATGGTCCTGACAGGCCCTTTTCTCAGATAAAAGAGTTAGTCTCTTCCATACAGTCTGAAGAAATTATATGAAAAAATCTCGAATATTTCAGTTCTTATGCCTGCGTTTATGCGCCAGTATAAGGATGCTGAATTGCTTGATCCAGCCTAGAAATGTTCATGGTATATATGAGATAGATGTGAAAGTATTAGATATAGATATGGAAATTCATTGTGTTATGGATCTCGGTGAATTAAGTACTAAAAGTACTAGACTCGAGGAGGTAAATATACCTCAAAACCTTGATTTGTCAAACAAATGGACGATTCCTAAAGTTCCTATTAAGACCATTTATGATTATGGTTGGTTTGATAAACTATCTACTAAGTAGTTGATTAAAATAACTGAACAATCTTTAGCATTAAATTCTTCTGAACAGACTATTCATTTGTTAAACAAACGTGACATTGATCTTTATAAAAATCAGTATAATTATCTGCATATTGGCATGGTTCAAATTGCTTTTAAACCTCTTACCCTTAAAGGGTTACCTGAGACTTTCCTAGCCGCTCTCAGAGATGCTAGAAATTTAAATTTTCGAAAGTCTCTTATGGGTTCAATTGAATCAACCGTGGCCTATGGTCCAGTTTATTTCAATACACAACCTAATTTGCAGTTATCTTTATCTGATGTCAATATTCTTGATGCCTTAACATTAAATGTTAAAATACATGGTTATAACTATGTGCCAGGTTCAGAACTTATAAGTTTGTCTTATAGAATTTATTTCAAGTTATTATCAACATTGAATCTAAGATGCAAGTTATACGACACATTCGATCAAACAATTTTAATGAAAACAAATTTTGCAAGATCTAAAGTCACCACCAGGAGACCGATTAAGTAGGAAAAAATTAGTTTCCCAACGACTTGGACTCTCGATTCGGTTATATCCCCAAGCCAGTTAACTGATACGGTTACAAATTCTGAGTATTCTCATATTTCTCAAAATCCCGATGGGAGGGTTTGTATCCAGTTTTCAGAAGGCAGCTATGCTCATCACATGCAGTCACTGTCAAACGGTAGGCTTATGCCTCCCGTAAGTTCTATTTATAATAGACGATCGTTAAGTCACAGATTTGTGCCTGACATTCAGCATATTTCCCCTATTGAACCATCCTATGGTCCAACTCGAAATCGCGCTGCTTCTCCACACTTTAGAATCGGATAATAACTCAGTTATTGAAAAGGTTAAAATTAACCCAGGTTCTAACCACGTATTTACCTTTATATATCAATGTTATTGAGAGGACTTATAGCGACTCTAATGGAAAGTTAATAACAGCCATTTATACTCCGCAATCTGCTTTTGTTTTACCTAACAATACAGGTATAGCCTTCAACGCTTTTCAAAAATTTGTTGATGAAGAAATTACTTCGGTAAGTATTTCGGAGATTAATAAACTCATTTCTCAAAATAATTATTTGGGTTTATATGTCAAAGTTTTGGGAGAACATATTGTCTCTCTAGATAAAAAACTTGATGAAATGACTATTTTGATAAAAGGTATAAAGGCTGATATAGCTAAAACTAATGTTGCTAGTAAAGCAGAAGCTTCAACTAGTAAAGCAGAAGTGGTCTCTACTTTTATTCAAAGGCCTCCGGAGATTCAGGATTTTAAATTAAAATTATTAACTGATTTAGAAGAACTTCTTGATAAAAGGTTTTCAGGTTTAAATATTAAACCTATCAACCTATCACAAGATTTTGCTGAAAAAATTGAAAAAACTGGTAATTATAAAAACCAGGTTTTTTTAGAGCTTAATAAACTCAAGGGGTATCACCGAAAGAATAGTGGCTATGCTACTAAACCAGCAATGCATACGTTCTACTATCCTCGTCCTACCCCTCAAAATGTCTTGATAGAAGAACGAGATTGGAACCAGACTAACACGTCTTACAGCGGTTCCGAGATTTACGAATGGAATCTCGATGGGTTAACAGATAGGCAGTTGACCATTCTTGTTCATAGGGCTCATGTATTCAACCATTTGCAAAAGCGTCAAAAATAATGATAGGAATATCTGCAAAATGATTATAGCAGGTTTTACAGGTCAGCTCAGAGGATGGTGGGATAACTACCTAAACATAGAGGAAAAAGCCTCTATCATTAACGCCGTTGCAGAAAATGAAGGAGTTGATAACCTAGGCATGGCTCTCACTGCCCGCAGAGAGGATGCAGTTTATACACTGGTGATGACCATTTTAGAACACTTTAATAGTAAATTTACCTCTCAGCATGAAATGGTTCGCACCCTTCTTAATGGACTTAAGTGCCCCACTTTGACCAAATGGAGGTGGTACAAAGATACGTTTCTCAGTCGGGTTATGGAATTACCCAAAAATGAATTTGAATATTGGAAAGCTAAGTTTATAGACGGCCTTCCTTCCTTATTCGCAGAAAGGGTTAGAAAAACCCTAAGAGGCAGCCATAGTGAAATTCCTTATAGGGATTACACCTACGGCAAATTAATAGGAGTTTGCACTCAAGAAGCGCTAAATTTGTGCAACGAGCTCCTTATGTCACGACAGCTTAAGATGAATAAGCATAAAGAAAGATCTCAGCTTGGAGACTTTTGTACACAGTTTGGTTTACCTGAACCAGCAACCTATGGTAGCAAAACGGAGTATTACCGGTCCCCTAGAACTGAAGGTTCTAACAGGAGACGAAGATCTAGACGAAGGTCTAAAGAAGAAAGAGACGCTAGAAAAGGCTCTCGTAAATCTAATAGATTTACCAAAGATCGGTCAAGAAGATACCTTTCTAAAATCAAATGTTACAAATGTGGTAAGCGAGGGCATATTGCCCCAAATTGCAAATTGAATAAACTCAAAGCCTTAGAACTTGATGCAGAATTGCATGATAAGGTTTATAGTTTATTATACACCTCCGGTTCGGAAGATGACTATGAGTCATATTCAGAAACAGGATCAGATATTGATCTTATTGATTTGTCTGATAATGAAGAACAAGCTGATAGCTCCTGCACCACTTGCAAAGGTAATACATGCCATTGTGAAGGAGATGAAATCTACAAATTACAATCGCAATTTCAAGATTTCAATCTTAATACGTTCACTTCTGATAATATGATAGAATTATTAAAAGAAGTTACTGATAACGAACTCCGAGAAAAGATTATTAATCTTGCCACCTCTAATGATTCTAGCTCTTCAAAACCCCTTGTTGATAACAAGAAAAATGATTTTGAATATTATGCCCCTTATTCATTAAAAGAGGTTGAAAACCGTTTAATGATAAAAAATACTTTTGAAGAAAAAGATGCTTCTTTTGAGGACCTTAAGGAAGAAGTGGAAAATCTCAAGAGAGAAATAAAGGCTCTCAAGCATAATCAGGGGATTTGCGATAAAAGGATTTTTCAGATTGAAGACAATAATCCTATGCATATCAATCAAACCAGTTCTTCAAAAGGAAAAGAGGTTCTCCATGATGAACCTACTACCAGTGACCTTGAAACTAATATGTTTTTAGGAATGATGCAGGTGGTCACTGCTCATAAATGGTATGTTAAATGCACCATTTTAATAGATAATAGTTTCTCTATTACTAACTTTGCTATGATTGACAGCGGTGCAGATGTTAGCTGCATTCAAGAGGGTCTTGTCCCCTCAAAATATTTTCAAAAAACTGCGCATATGGTCAAATCCGCATCAGGACATACTTTAGATATAAAGTCTAAACTTTCAAATACAAAAATCTGCCAACAAGGTTTGCATCCCGCATTTCTTCTTTCTGGTAAAAAATCAGTTGTATCCTCCAATTATACTTGGAAAGCCTTTTATAAATGCAATCTATCCTTTTACGCGTATTGATTCAAAAGGATTTTCAGCTTCGTACAAAGACAATGAAATTAGTTATACTTTCATCACGGAGCCAATAACTCATGAAATTAATGCTTTAATTAATATGAAGCAAAAACATGTCGATTCCTTACAATATGAACTCTTTAGCATGAATATATTTGAGTCTCTCAAATCTACTAAAATAAAGGAAAAAATTAAATGAATTTCCGAACAGATGGCCATTGATGTCTGCGCAGATCACCCTAGTGCTTTTTGGAATCGAAAAAGGCATATTGTCACCCTTCCATATGAGGAAGACTTTTCTGAGGATAATATTCCGATCAAGTCCCGTCCCTGCCAAATGAATTCTGAATTAGTAGAATTATGCAAAAGGGAAATTGATAACTTGTTGCAGAAAGGTTTGATAAAACCCTCTAAGTCTCCTTGGTCATGCACAACATTTTATGTGAATAATGCTGCAGAAAAAGAACGTGGAGCTCCCAGGTTAGTAATAAATTACAAGCCTTTAAACAAATGTTTAAAATGGGTAAGGTATCCTATTCCCAATAAAAGAGATTTATTATCTAGGTTATACGACGCCAATATATTTTCAAAATTTGATTTAAAATCAGGATATTGGCAAATTCAGATATTTAAAGAACATTCTTATATGACTGCTTTTAATGTTTCTTTTGGGCAATACGAGTGGAATGTCATGCCATTCGGTTAAAAAAATGCCCCATCAGAATTTCAAAAGATTATGAATGACATATTTAATCCATATATGGATTTTATTATTGTTTATATTGACGATATTCTGGTGTTTTCTAAGACCCTTGAAATGCATGTGAAACACCTTGATATCTTCAAGAAAATTGTTATACAAAATGGTTTGGTTATCTCTAAACCAAAAATGAATTTGTTCCAGACTGAAGTCCGTTTTCTAGGACACATAATTTGTCAAGGAAAAGTCATTCCTATTCAGAGGGCCATCAACTTTGCATCAAAATTTCCTGATATTATTACTGATAGAACTCAGTTGCAGAGATTCTTGGGTAGTTTAAATTACATCTCCTCTTTCTATAAGAATTTTTTTCGTGATTTAGCCCTGTTATATGACAGGCTCAAAAAGGATTATAAATCCTCGTGGACTAATAGTCACACCACTCTGGTAAAGAACATCAAACTACGAGTTCAGTCTTTACCTTGTTTAACTCTTGCTAACCCTGCTTGGCAAAAATTTATTGAAACAGATGCTTCAAATATTGGTTACGCTTGGATTCTTAAACAAATTAATCCCAATGACAAAAATGAATATCTTAAAAGATTTCATTCAGGTAAATGGACAGAAGCCCAGAAAAAATATGCAACTGTGGCTCATTAAATGCTTACAATTGTTAAGTGTGTCCTTAAATTTCAAGATGATTTATACAATCAAAAGTTTTTAATAAAAACTGATGCTCAATCGGTCAAATATATGTTTGACAAAGATTTTAAGCATGATGCCTCAAAACTTATATTTGCTAGATGGCAGACTCAACTAGCCCCCTTTGATTTTGATATTCATTATAAGAAGGGAATTGATAATTCTTTACCAGACTTCTTATCCAGAGAATATATTCAATAAAGATGTTTTATTTGACATTTTTTCCTGAAAAAACCTTGATTTCCATTTTAAAGGTAATTATATTACCAAAAGATCTTAAAAATCTCATTATTGAAATCGTCATAGATGATTTAGTAAGAGAAGATTTCTCTGTTCATGACTACTCGGAAATAATCCGGGAAGATTTAACAGATTATATTTCAGAATGACTAATCTGTTTTCCTATAGGATGGACCCGCCTTGGAGGCAAGTTAGAGGAAGAGGACGGGGAAGATCAGCTCCGGAAAGATCCTCTGGACATTCCAGCTCTCAGGGATCGTCATATCGATCCAATTATCCAGTTATACAAATGGGTAACAGAAGCCTTATTAATAAAAAGGTCTCTGATGAAGGTGAATCTTCATCTGCTGCCCCTGAGCAGATTATTAATTTAGAAAATATTCTAAAAGATAGCCCGTTATACGAGCATGCGCAAGCATATTTGCATGCACAAAAGCAAAAAGATACTTTTGCTTCAGGTATGAAAGAGGATAATGATAATATCATATCCTATGAGCAACTCCAGAAAAGGAAAATTATATTTCTCTTAGAAAACTCTGATATACAGAGAAAAACTGAACCATG
Organism: Jaltomata sinuosa; assembly: GCA_003996215.1. Taxonomy (NCBI): domain Eukaryota; kingdom Viridiplantae; phylum Streptophyta; class Magnoliopsida; order Solanales; family Solanaceae; genus Jaltomata; species Jaltomata sinuosa. The sequence continues at coordinate 252,354 of QJPP01003016.1, read as the reverse complement.
GAAAATATTACAGAGGTACTTGATCAAAGGATTATATTACCCGGGAGAGTCATACAAAATCCGGTCATACTATGAAACCATATTGACAAGTACTGGAAGTGTAGAAATTCAGCACTTTTGCCCTGCGGGTTATACCCAGAAGAGAATGTTTATAACTTTTCGAAAATAATTATCAAACAGATTATATCTGTTGAAGATTGGGGAATATCAACCATGAAAGAAAGGCAGCTTAGCCTCAAGGGTACTGCTATGAGCTTTACTTATTGGGATTATATCCAAACTTTCAGTAAAACACTATTTTATAACAATGATAAAAATAAACACACATGGTTTGTAAAAATTTGCGCAAAAAAATTTTACAGAACCAATCCCAAACTGGTTCATTAACTGGTGGTCATACCACGGTCCTACAGTCCAAATATTACCGAAAAATTTCCTCCAATTATACAAGGAATGAAAGAAGGTATCCCCTTTTCTCGGAGAATTATATCACGAAGATCACATCTGCTGGCTAGACAAGGTTGATCAAATGTACTTCTTTCTAGAATTCTCAGTACCTTGAATCCATAAATGGGCCCCTGAAATAGGATTTACAGAGGAAAATATTCCCTGCTTGTACCGAGTATATTATAATAACTTCTGGGAAAAATTGTTAAAAAAGGATCCCAGGTCCAAACAGTTAAACGGACAAGAACTTATTGACACCATTATTAACACAATTAATGCTTATAAAGAACTTCCTCAAAAGAAAATTAGCATTGATAATCCCTCCGTCAGGCATATTGCCCGAAGAATCTCCACTCAAGATGGAGATAAGGAAGCAATGATCAGCGAGTATCTCGAGGAAATGAAGAGAAGCTTGCTTCAAGGTATCACTCAGATTGATAAATCTGATACTTCGATGAGAAGTGAAACTTCATGCGAGGAAGTACAACGCCATGAAGAAGACATTATATTGTCTACAAAAGATATTCAAGGAGCAGAACATTTGCTGCAATCACTGAAGGCCATGGAAAAGAAGTATGGCAAGGAGAAAGTATGAGGAAGACAGGAGATAGGCTGTCACTGTCTACTACACAGTATATAAACTGTTTAAACAGTAGATTCACTGTTTAGGAACCCATATAGGACCCCTCCCTACTGTACATAGATTCTTTATGTTTTCTTTCTTTTCTATATAAGTGTTCATTTTGTTAAGTAGGAACACACAGAAAAATTCAGAAACTCTATCTTCTCTCTCTTAGCCTTTGTAAAGAAAATCAGAAAGCGTTGGCCACTTTTTCGACAAAACCTTGAATAAAATTTTTTGGATCACTTTTGCTAGCCATCTTTGGCTCTTTGGTCGTCCTCTAAGGTATTTACTTTTTATTTTTATTTACTCTAGTTCTGTTCTCCTAGCCAGGACTATGTCCGGCTAAACGGCTTCCATATCTATGTCTCTTACCTAACGTCTCTCCTATATGCACCATGAACGGATCTAAAATTTATTAAAATAGAAAGAAATTTTTGATATGATTTCTTGACTTGGTTCTTAGATGGTGGTACAGTCGGATCTAGGACTACTCTTATTGTCTCTGTCTGGCAAGCCTATAGCAAGCCATGACCTCCTTAGCCCGTGATATGTGTTGAAAAGGGCGCCTCTTGGTCCGGTTAGAACCGCTATTGGGTTAGAATCTTTGGACAAGAGTATAATAAGAGTATGTACTATGGTCCTGACAGGCCCTTTGCTCAGGTAAAAGAGTTAGTCTCTTCCATACAGTCTGAAGAAATTATATGAAAAATTCTCGAATATTTCAGTTCTTATGCCTGCGTTTATGCGCCAGTATAAGGATGCTGAATTGCTTGATCCCTGACTATGGCGGACTACCGCCCGGTCGTTGATCCTGTAATCTGATATTTATTACTCTTCAATATTTAATACTTCACTCTTTTACATTATTTTAATATCTCTCTATATTTATAATTAATTATTTTAGACTATCTATTTTAATAAGAACAATAAATAAAGATGATTCGGAGGGAGTATCAAATCAAATAAAATCTTATCAATCATTAAAATAAACATATACGAAATTAAATAATAAATGGATTTTATGAAAGTAAATTGTTCAGTTTAGGTGATGTTTTCGATTAGCGAAGAAGCTGCCGGACTAGTACCGTATCTACACATTGATGAGGGGATGAGATGCCTTCCATTAGAGTTTTCTCAAGTTTTTTTTAATGAAGTGGTGGATGATTGTCAAGTGTTCAATTTATATTTTGAAGGTTGAGATAAGTTTAAACTATTAATATTTTACTTTTGGTTCAAAAATAAATTTTCATATAAATGAATGAGCTTTGTTCACACTAATAAATAATTTTAATCTACGTAAAATTAATTATATTATAAAGAAGATATTTGCAAGATTTTAAAATATTTTCACAAAAGTGAGTTTACACATATGTCATCTCAATCCTCACTCATGACTCTTCTTCTTATTCATCCTCTTCCATGTTGTACACGAATTTTTTACTTTCAACATACACTGATCCATTTTAATTACCTAAAAAAAAATTCAAAGATGACAAATTGAAGGAAAATAAATAAATAATAAACAAATTTGTTACAACGCTTAATTTATCTCAATCTGATATTAGGAATCAATCAATATGAAAATTCATTTCAATAAATATTTGATATTAAACAAAGAAAAATTAAAAGGAAAAACAAGCATGGAAAATTTCAGATTTTTATTTCTTTTGTATTTAAATGAATGAAAAATTAGATAAAAGATTGTGAATAAAAGTTATAAAAATGCCCGTGCAAATTTATTTTTGAACTAAAGGTGAAATATTAATAATTTTAAAATTAATCTCAATTTTTAAAATATAAATTAAACACTTGACAATCATTTATTACCCAGTAAAACTTGAGAAAACTTTAATTGAGGGAATCTCATCCCCATTGATGAGGTATTCAATGCGGTCAATGACACCACAGCCATACACTTGTCAAATCAGGACACACATCCCCATAACTTTAGGCGGACTTGACAACTCTTATTAACTCCACCTAAACCTATTATATAAATCCGCTTTTCCTTCCACGAACCTCAACAAATATCTGTCATCACTCGACCAAAGATACACAGGAAAAATGGCTCAGATCGCCGTTGGTGACGTCATCCCCGATGGTACCGTATCTTACTTCGATGAGCAAGATCAACTGCAGAGCGTCTCAGTACACTTACTTGCTAAGGGAAAGGTCATTATCTTCGCCGTTCCTGGAGCTTTCACCCCAACTTGCAGGTTCTATTTTGTTTCTCCCTTTTTCTTTAGCTTTTTTAATGAATCGATGATATTGAAATGTGAAATGTTATATGCAGCACGAAGCATGTGCCTGGGTTTATTGACAAAGCCGACGTGTTGAAGTCAAAGGGCGTTGACGAAATCCTCTGCATCAGTGGTATGTTTCTTTTATCTTGTCTAGGTCTTTCTATGATTTTTATTTTGGTGAGTGTGTTTGTTCCTACTTGCAAATGCGACTTGGTGATCAGTAAACATTTACTCTTGAGAAAGTCTCTTAGAGATTGAAACTCCTATAGTTTGAGTTTTTGGCTCTTTTTCAGAAAAAAATATCTTTTCGGAAGATTCATGTGGTTATAGGGAAGACACCATCAATCAAGTACTCGGTAAAATTTGTTGGAGTCTGGGCTGTCTCAAAATGAACTTAAGTTTAATATTGTGATGGAATTTCGTAATTACCTAAAATAAGAAGAACTGGAACCATTTAGTACTCGTTTGGTGTGATAGATTGTTGAAACAATCACAGTATAAAATTTAGTATTGTTTTATGTTTGTGAAAATACAATAAATTACAGTTTAAAAATAAAATAAAAACAAAATAAATAAGTATTCAGGCTCTGACGTGAATATCTTGCTCTCTTTAAGTAAATTTAAAACCACTTCGGTAGAATCTTCATCGGACCAACAATACTACTCTGGACTTGTCCCTCCTATATCAATAGGCCAACAATGTCGTGAGACTCGAAGAACTCCGTACTAGCTATTGAGTCCAAAGCTCCACCACCAAAAAAAAACAACCTCCAACAAAATTATACTTTTTTAGAGAATAAGTTGAAAACTTGGCATGTTTTCTTTATCTCAACACTCTTTCACACCAACCTCAAATTATAAATACAATATGATACTATTTTTCATGTATAACATAATACTTTTCACCCACCCATCACACCCATCATAAGGGAGAAAACATCTTTTATATAGGTGCAGAGGTATAGGATTTCTTTCCTATAGTAAATGTTAAGATAATGAATAATAATTTGAGGTGTAGAGAGGTAATTAATAGACGATAATGGAGAGAATATGTCATAGTGCATGTGTCACTAAGAAAAATGATCACTTATTCCACTTTATGTCCACTAATGTGTCATGCACTTTAATATTTTAAAATACCCACTATTGAAATACTTCTAACTCCAACATTTTATCCCATGTTTGATTTGGTTTTTTGAATCATGTATAACAAATCTTGGTATAACTTAATACCCCAATTGGTGTATTATCTTATACCAAGACCAATGTAGTATAACAATACCATGATTGTATCATACATGGACAAAACATTCAAAATGCCAAAACTGTGTTTGTGGATCTCCTCAAATCCTTTTCCAAACACTTGGTACATTTTTTACGCCAAACACATCTTTAAGTTATACACAGTATGCCCATTTTTTAATACGATGAACCAAACACTTGACAAACAATAGTCTCTGTATTACTAATTCATGTATTACAATACATGCATAACTTGCTTCTAAACCAAACGATCTCTTAGTACAAAAATTGTTGAGTTTGTCTATATCACCTCATCTAAAATTTAAAGTTAAGAGACAAGACACTTTTGTTTGTTTGTTATTTAGGTATTCGACATGCCTTACATTTGTGAGTTTGATTCCTTTATACATGCAAGAACATGAATTTTTTTTAGTTTATAAGTTAGAACTTGACATCACAACCGTAGCCTATTCTGGCATAAGACTAAATTTTGTGAGTTAGCTGAGAAAATGAAAAAATGGTCTTTAATATTTTGTGTTTTGGTTTCATTTGGTCCTTAATATTTTAACACGAGAGAATGACCCTTGGTGCATTCCAACACGTGATCAGTTTGATCCTAAGCCTATTATAACTTACAATACCCAATCCTTTTGCTGTCAAAGTAGACAGTTGCCACATGATATATTATATAAAAGGAAAGTCTAGATTCTTCTTGGAACAACCTCAAATACGAAAATATCACTTTCCTAACAACATCCCTTTCTGATAAAGATCAAACTAAGCAATTCAGTCGCATACAAGAAAAGTTTCTCCATGGCTTTAGGAATTTTGATGTGGGTTCTAAAGTCGGATTGACTAACACTAGAAGACAGATTTGTTTTTTAGTTTGATAGCTCACGTGCAGTGCACATGCTATGGGCCTCCGTTTGTTTTGACAGCACAATTAGTGATTATCTATTCTTATAGCTTAGGACTAATCTGATCACTTTTTGGAGTATATTCGGGACCATTTCCATTCAATTTATACATTTAAGGATCAAATGGAATCAAAGCCCATACATTAAAGGAGCATTTTGATCATTCTCTGTATTAGCTCATCTAAAATTTTAATTTAAAGTATCTGAGATGTGACATTTTTATTTATTTGGTTTAGCTCTCCAACAATTTCGAAAGTAAAAAGATGCCTCGCTAATTCTCCCCCTCCCCTGAAACACCTTTGTTGGTGTTAGAAAAAGAATACATCCAAGTGCTGTTGGGAAAAAAATAGAAGCAAGGTACATTCTAGTCCCTCCAACCAAATGATAAAATGAAATGAGAATGTTTTCTCATGGCTTCTCTTCCTTATCCTTTCTGGTCAAGGTGTTTCTTCCTTGTCCTTCATTTACAATGTGATAGTTTTATCTCTTTGGGGCGATGGGAATATATCTTTCATTTATGGGTAAATTCAATCCCATGAATCCTTGTGCCCAGGAACAAAACAATGACTTTTCCCATTTTCAGACTCAAACTTCCAGCCTCATTTTTGAAGGTGGAGGTTTCTAGGTTATCACCCCTTGTCCCACTGTAACATATTGGACCTTTACATGTTTTGTGTCGATTTTGATTGCAAAACTTCTATAAATTCACCGTAGATCTGGTAGTGGCTTCTTAATGCTGAGATGATTTGTTCATGTACTGGGACTAGGGCTGTCAAATGGACAGGTTGGGCTGAAATTTGGGAAGGTTAAAATGGGTTGATCTAATATTAACCCGCCCAGATTTACTTGAGCTAAAATGGGTTAAAAACTGAGTTGGATCTTGATCCCCCCGATTTGACCGCTTATCAAAAACTAGTCATGTTGTCCACTAGTTATAGAAGAATGAAGGAAAAATATATAAGAAATATATAGATACATATGTATGCCAATTTACCATTTCTAGGCAGATTCATATTAAAAATTATCAAATGAAGAGATTTGTAAATATATTAAAATCCTGAAGATGAAAAAAAAAGTTCTTTTCGTTTACCATTCTATGATATGTAGTTATAAAATTTTCTAAATTCAACAAGGAAGGAAGGAACTAAAAGCAACTATATTTTTGTGATAGAAATAAGAAATTTACTATCAGTTAACCAAAAGAGAAAAATAAAGGAATTTTAAATAATGAACTTCAGTGTTTGTGAATATCTGTTTTGACATGACCATTTGTAAATATTGTACTGCGTTGGAGATTAGCAAAATCCAAGTTACAAAGCGGGTCGAATTGGGCATAAAAACTGCGCTAAGTTGGAGATTGTTCTAAAATGGGTTATGATTAAACGGGTCAAACATTAGCCCCATTATTAAATTATCTTATGTCCAATCCATAAAATTCTGGGCTGGTTGGATGGGTCACTGATATTTGGGCTATATTTGACACCCGTAACTCGGACTTTCATAACTTATAGTAACACACAGGTCTCTGTTAAACATGATTCTGATTAGTTCCTTCTTTCGAGTTTCAACAGTAAAATCTTGAGCTTTGTATTTCTTCTTTTTGTTTCGAAAAATTCAAGGTTTAATCCTCATTGCCATTTTAAAGCTTTGGGAAATTCATTGCTGTACTCGTACCAACTAGCACAAAGACTTGAGAATTTGTTTTGGGATGGGTTGTCAGTTTCAGGAGTTGATGCTCTCCTTATTGTTTTTAAACCCTCACAATCTAGTTTCCCGACTGTGTAGCCACCATCATGCTTCATCTCTTCTCACTTTTTTCCTTTACGTGAGCTTAATGTGGAGTTCTGCAAAGTTTTCACCCTTCATTTGTTGCATAATTTAGAGGGAAAAAATCACAGTTCCTTAGAAGGCTCATAAGTAGGGACAACTTTGTTCTCTCCTATTTGATTTACTCTGCTGATAACTTTTTGCAGTTTATACTAATGGAGGGGAAAAGAGTGCAAGTGTGTGTAGATAGCAAGCGGAATATTAGGATAATTGAATCCTGAGCTGGCTTGTTGAGTTAAAAATTGGGCCAATTAGGATTGTAAGATAAGCACATCTTGGTACGTGAGTTCATCGCCATCAACACATCTTGGTTTATGTTGACTTGGCACACTCCTTAAGAAAATATTTATTAGGAGTTTATTTTACTAAACTAATTTTATTAATTATGATTTGAAAATTTAAATTTGACTACTAATACTTTATGTAGTCATTTAATAATTTTAGAGGTAGTATTGGAAAAAAATAATGAACTTCTCTTAATTTTATAAATTGAATAAGTAAATTGAAATATTATTTTCAATAATGTGGCCAAGTAAAATGAAACGGAGAGAGTACCAATTATCTTATCTTTGATTATTTCATTTTACCTCGGCCAATGTTTTGCTTTTATTAAATATGTGACCGTTGTTTAATGTAAGCCTTTAATTTGATGTCGTTGATTTTGGAACCTTTGTTCATGATTTTTGTTCTCTAGTTTTGGTTCTTAATTTAGTAGGAGTCATTTTTTTTCGTTTTCTTTTTCAATGTTTTCAAGTGCAATTTATATTACTCTGTTTCAATTTATTTTTCTAATTTTGACTTTGACACAGAATTTAAGAAAGATAAGAAGTTTTCTTAATCTTGTGGTTTCTAATTTTGACTTTGACACAGAATTTAAGAAAGATAAGAAGTTTTCTTAATCTTGTGGTTTCAAACTAAAAATATGTAGAATAGATCAAAATGTCATTTAATCTTATGGTCTTAAAGTTTAAGTCATATGGAAAGTTAAAATTAAAGAATTACCAAAAACAGAAAGTAGACAAATAAAGTGAGACGGAAGGAACATATGTTTTTGTTTAGGCTTTAATTTCTTGTCATTTACCTTTTAAATCCACTTTTATGATTATGGAATACTACTAACATTAACACTCATAATGTGTTTGATGAAATCTCTTTGGTTAGCTAATGGGTGTTAAATGTATTATTATTCTAAGTTCCCAAGTTAATGAGGATTTTAAATCCCACAAGATTACATTATGCCATTACGTTCGTGTCCCAAGTCCAATGGAGTAAAGTGTAATTAATGCCATTATGTATCTAATGGCATCATAGATCGATCCTCATTCAGTTGAAGAAATACTTCTAAGTAGTCTTAGATAATTATAATTGTGATATGTTAATTTAATTTGATATTTATAGGTTTTGGATAGTATAAGGAAAAAAACATATTAACTTCATGATAAACAATATGATTGATCTATGTGTTTTGACAATCCTTGTATTTTTCTTGTTTAAAGGTTCTTCGTTGTGGCTCCCTTTACCTGTCTCATTTCAGAGGGAACTTCAAAGTGGTTCTATTTCATTATATTCCATCCATATTCCAATTCCATTCATTTAATATCTCCCTTTGGTGTCATTGACATAATAGATGTCATTTCTAGTCTCTCTTTCTATTTCTTTTCTATATATGGAAAGTTAAAAAATCATCATATAATTATCATCCAGAAATTGCAGTAGAAAAGAAATAAGGGAGGTTTGCGATGATTTTTCAATCTTTAATCTTTTCTACTAGGTAATCTAGTATCCTTATGCTTTCAGCTTCCTTTTGAACAACTCCAGTTGAACTATTGGAAAGGTAGATGAACTTTACTTTTGTATAACACTACAAGCAAAGATGGTGTTACTATCTTTTTCATAGATTGTTTATAACATACTCAGCTATCATTCAATTATTCAAAAGGAATAGCATTTGTGCAGTATAATTGTGTCACATAAACATGTTTGAAATATATATTATTTATTTGTATATGCATTTCTATTAAAAGTGTTAGAGTGGGTGAAAGTCCCACATTGGTTGGGGAATGGATTGGTGGTCTGCTTATATGGATTTGGGCAATCCTCTCTTCATAAGCTAGCTCTTGGGGTTGAGTTAGGTTCAAGTGCCATATCTTTACGTGATATCAGAGCTTAGCTTTTGTAGTTGAGTTAAACCCAGATGCTGTCCTATTGCATATTCTGCAACATGCCTAACAAAGATATGAGTTTCATGTGAAGTCAATGACTTAATTCACGTCATTAAATATTTATGATTGTTGAAGAGTATTTAAAACTTTATTTATGTATTTATGTGTCAATTAGGTTAAACAAACATATATTCATTTTGGGGAGTTATACAAGGATGTACGAAAACTCAAATTTAAATAAAAAATGTCAAAAATATATCAACTGATGTGTTGGACCTGTGCATTGCATGGGCAAACCATTCTAGTATGGAAATAAGTACATATACATAGTGCATGACAAATCAACTCAAAAATGTAAAATCCACGTGCACGAACACTAATGATTTTCTAGCATTTAACAATGCATATAACGTGCACAGTTCAAGTAAAAACATATCACCCTCGTACGGTTTCGTCATAAAACAAGGAGCTGGGTTGTTACAATTGGCAATGTTCGACAGTTGGAATAATTTGTGAACAGTAAACAAAGTTGTAATTTTAGCCTTGGGAAAGAGCCAATTATTTCTTCTGGTGACAAGATGTTATTTTGAATTTTCTCATGTTTGGTTGAAAAACAAGTTCCTTAAATGAGGAAAATGACTTTCCTAATGCCAAGTGAAAATATGAAAAGCAAGGTTCATAAGTGACATTGAGAGTTCATTGTCTCTTACTCACTCACCCCCAACGTCCAACCCCCTGCCAAAAGAACCCTAATCTCACCCCATAGGGTTTTGCTAGTTTATATAAAAATGCATCTGAGATAACATTTTTTTGCTTACTTAACAAACACTAGAAAATATTTTCCTTAGAGAACATATTCATTCCTACCAAACGCGCCTCTAGTGAAAGGAACTCTGCACGGTAGTGTCATTTCTTATGTCTAATGCACATTTTTTCTTCTGTTAAGCTTCGTGTATTAATATGGAAGTTCACACATGTTTTCATTACTGTTGCAGTCAATGACCCCTTTGTGATGAAGGCCTGGGCAAAAACTTATCCCGAGAACAAACATGTAAAATTCCTCGCCGATGGAGCTGGAAAATACACCCATGCCCTTGGGCTAGAGCTTGATCTGTCAGAAAAGGGGCTTGGTGTTCGATCACGAAGGTATGCTCTTTTGGTTGATGACCTCGAGGTGAAAGTAGCTAACATTGAGTCTGGAGGGGAGTTCACGGTCTCCGGTGCCGATGAAATCCTCAATGCTCTTTAAGTTTATCACTGCCTCCCAAGTGTTTTGGCTCTACACGGAACTTCTGGAATGTGTGCCAATAATGTTTTTTATATATATGCACTTGCTTCTATTCCATAATATCACATTTTGTATGAAGAATCCTTTGTGGAAATAAGAACTTGCTACACGGATTACTTGCTCTTTGTGTGGTGGGAGGCAATGAAACTGGCAATATGCAAATTGGTAAAGGTTGAGATGTGTGTGAGCTACTCTTGGACAACATTGTTATAACAAAAAAATTATTTATGAATACAAATTGGTTGAGATTTCGTGTAGTTTATTTGGTGCAAAACTAAAAGAAGCCTACAACTCACCTACAGATTTTATTGCATGGAAAAGGTTACTACTAGAATTTCCCAACCAACTTTCGAATAAAGGCAGAGTTCAACGCCATCGGGGCTTTGACAAAACGAATTTGCATGATACTGTAGAGTTGCAGTCATGACATATTTTTTTAGAAATTGTGAATTATCCTAATAATTGTATGCCAAATATAGGAATCAGACAATAACCCGCTAATACTTACTCTAAACAAATGCCACGAATATAAACAAGGAAAATGATTTTTGGGCAGAATGGGGGCATTTAAGACAATTCATAAGGATTATGAGGGCATTATGGGCACTTACTATATTTTTTGTGCCAATTATGTCCATGAAAAAAGAAAAAGTGAAATTTGAATTTTATTCTCTTTCTACTACTTAATGATACTTGATATTTTAATTACATAAAAAGGGATTTTTTTTAGATAAAATGTCCATTGAGTTAAGTTTTTGAGCAACTTTCGTAATGCACACTAGTATATATGTTAACTAGTAGACACTCCAACTAAAAAAAATCAAAGCATGATCGAACATAAGAATGTAGGTATTAACAAAGGAATATGAAAGGTTACAAGATAAACGACCATCTTTAAGATAGTATCTGTCATTAAATTGTGCATATAATGTTAAATTATTTATCAAAAAAATAAGATAAAATTCGAAAAGGATAAACATTGTGATTGCCGCCAACACATCTTAAACATTGTGATTTAGCTATATATATATATAGCTAGATCACAATTTAAAAAATGCACAATGTGCAAAAATGGTAAAGATGTCAATAGTATTAAAAGAGAGAATTGAATATTAACATACAAAAAAATAGGCTTTATATAGAAACATAAAGACATATACCCAAAGGAGTCGAATTTTTTTTCCGAAAACACAAACAACTAAGGAGAATAGAAGAGCAGCGAGAGGTATCACTGATTTTCACAACATCAATAAAAGGTTTAAATGCAACAAAAAAAGTGAAGGGAGGAACACGAACGCATTCTGTGTTGGTGGTGAAAAGCAACATTATGAGTTTGGATAAAATTTTCAACTTCTAATCAAAACACATTAAATTCACGTGAAATCTGGCTCTTTCCTTGCTAAGAACATGATGCAACCTCAAGCAAAGATTGATCATCTTTAGACACATGATAGTAAAGAATTAAACACACATGAAAAAATTAAACGAAAGTTATGATATCGAAAATAATGAATAAATAGAAACAAAGATCTAGTAGCAAGGGACAAGAAAACAACATTAATTTTTTCTATAAATCATATAAATTTTGAAAGAGATAGAACATTAAATTTAAAAACTTGCATGTCCTGCTTCTCCAGATATTTATAGTTAGGTGTAAATCGAAAATCAACACCTTTGATAGAGGAAAAACACATGTTATCCCATTTCTATGTCAAATTCAAATTTGTTCACCGTCGATAACTTCAATCTTACCTAGATGATATTTTCAACACCTTTGATAGAGGAAAAACACATGTTATCCCATTTCTATGTCAAATTCAAATTTGTTCACGATCGATAACTTCAATCCTACCTAGATGATCAAAAAAATGAAAATCTTCTCGTGATATTTGACACTTATGTGGCACAAGAGATTGAAGTTATGGTGGTTATGGACCGGCAAAATTTGGGGTTAACAGGAATAAAACTGGTGGAGTTAAATGATTATAGAGAAAAATTAAGCTCAATGAAGAAGATGCTCTTTTTTATGTATCTAAGATTCTCCAAATCATCCCCTGTATTTGCTTTTTCGTGTTTTTTTTTTCGAATCTGCTAAAATCGCAACTTTACGTTTTGACACAAGTGTTGTGTGTTATAGAACTTGCAATTGACAACATTATTTTAATCTTTGTAATTAAATAGGAAAAATCACCATAAATAAGAAGAAAAATAATGACCAATCACACAAGAACCATTAAAATTATAGCTAGTGTTATATTAATAGGAATGTTAGTTTTTTCATTTATTATGGCCTCTTTTATATACATTTTCAAGAGATTTGCACAATGACATATAATGCAGACACTGAATGAAAATTTTAAAACTTTTTCAAAGCAAAATTCATAGTATATCTTATAATGCAATAGTAAAATATGTGTACAAAAACAGACAAATTCAAAAAGATGCGATCTAATGAGAGAAGGGAAGCAACAAGGTGCATCAATGTTTATATTTTCATAAGTAAATAAAAAATACAAAAAAAAGTATCGTGAAGGAGAGTGCTTAAGCACCCTGGATCTTGAGAGTTCAACAAATTCACAGGCTTCACCTTTTTTGCATGATGTAGACTTTGCTGTTAATAGAGTCGCACTCCAAAAATATTCGAAGCATTAAGCATATAACTATGCATTCCACCATATTAAAGCTTACTTAAAACATCAGAATACGCGTCGAAAAAATATAAAAAGGAGTAAATCGAACATAAATTGTTACCTCTATTATATTTTGCCTCCTTGGATTGGAGGATGAATGTATGCATAAAATAGTGTTTTCTTCAGCCTCTCGTATTTTTTATTCCCATCATAAGGATAATCTCACAATTATACCCTTCATTTGTCGTAGAAATTACACAATTTCTCGCTTTACATTTTTCTGTTTGATTTCAGCTAAACAAAATTATATTGTTAGACCGAGTTTTTTTGTCCCGAGAATTACTAACAACTTTATATCATTTGCATATTACAGTTAAATAACTTAATGAAAATTGAGAACAATAAAACTCAAAAATATTAAACGGGAAAAAGAAATAATACCCTACCAACCTATGGCATGCCTTCATGCTGATGCACATAAGTCTTCTTCTTTCCATTGTCTAAATTTTTTTGATGTCCCCGGGTATATCATTACCCTGTAAGTTTAACAAAAATTGTATGTCTAGATCACAAATAATAAGGACAAATGAATAAAAGTCTTTCTGATAATTATGAAAAATTCAAATAACCAATTATATTGAAATGATGTAAAATGATTGAATTTGAACTGAATAAAATATTTTTACGATTCTCATTGCGAATGTGGGTACAAGAAATATCATAGAAAGAACTGAAAAGAGAAATAAAGGAGCAGTGTTGTCTCCCATTGATATTTTTTATCACTGTTAATCTGCAAAAAATATAGAGTGTTAACACTATATTGAAAAAGTCAAATACTTGTCATATAAACCTGAAAGGCGTTGCCTTTGCTATTTCTTCGAATTTTCTGTTAACGCTAAATTAAATTTTTATCTTCTTCGCATAAATAAACAATACAAATATTTTGTGCTATCATGTCAAATCAAAGGTATATTGAAAAAAAAAGATATTTCATTCGTGAAGAAATAAATGCATTGATCTGGTAACAGTTGAGGAATGACTACCTAGATCAAATTTGATATAATTATGATGATTATGATGGTTCATCTCAACTTTCAAATGCTCGAAAGGCACATCATAAAAAAATGGAGAAGAGATAATCATAGGCTTGCAAAAACAACTATGGAGAGCAAGAAGTAGGAGAAGAGCATTGACTTAGAGTTTAATGAAATTGAGAATAGACAGTGAAAAAAATATTTATGCTTTTCAAGACAACCTTTTATAAGATATATTTGCTACGTATGTGAGAGTACTTAATGATTACAGAGTGAAAGAACAAACCCTAGATTTTGATATCCGACTGTAGGAGCACAATTCACCATTGAGGTTCTGACCGAGATGGTGGATTCAATTTTGGTGAAAGAACAAACTCTAGGTTTGCTCTGCTTTGGCTTCAGCAGTAATTGCCATTTATGTCAAACGTGAAAAGAAGAGTAAAAGTTAGTCTTGTCTAGGAAAAAGAAGAAGAAACGAGAGGTGAAGAAGAAGAAACGAGAGGTGAAGAAGAAGAAAGGGCGTGACTTTTATTTTTCTTTAATTAATGACGAGCAAGTTATTTTTTCTTTTCTTTTATATGATTAAAGATTTTTAAAATAAGGAATATGCCCAAAAAATAAAGATTAAAGATAAATAAGAATCCTGAGATATTAGAGCGCCACTTTATCGGGTCAATGACCCTCCTTTATATATATATATATATATATATATATATATATATATATATATATATATATATATATATATATAGATTACTCAATGCATCAACAATTTCAATAATTACATATCTTGTCAGATACACTATATTTGCCTTTAGATACATGTATCCAATGAATATATCTCGCCTCTCTCGCTCACCCCTCTCCATCTCCCATTCCTTTATTAGTGTATTTGTGATGTATCTAGTGTATCTGTACACTGTGAACTGTGCACAAATACATACTTATTTAGTCTATCTTTGCACTGTGCATAGATACATATCTGTGCATTGTGTATCTAGTGTATCTATGCACTATCATGTCCCCCTAATGTGCACTGCGCATAGATACATACTTAGAAAAAGAAGAAGATGAAGACGAAGACGAAGAAAAAGATACACTTAGATACATGTATCTGAAAGCTTGTATCTGGTATCAAAGATATATATATATATATATATATATATATATATATATATATATATCTGAAAGCTTGTATCTGGTATCAAAGATACATGTATCTGGTATTGACAACGTTGTATCCTTTCCTAATCTAGCAACTTTACCGTGTACATTTTCAATAATTATTTTCCACCAGATATAAACCGTCTAAAACATAATTGTGGGTTCGAGTCACCAAGTAAGCAAAAAGGTAATAACTCCTAGGGAGGGTCAATAAAATAAATTAATAAATAGTACTCCCTCCATCCACATTTACTTGTTAACTATACTAAAAATAGATGTTTATTTTTACTTGCTCAGTTTATAAAATCAAGAGCTAAGTATCACTTAATTTCTAATTTATTCTTATTAACTATAGTTATTCAATGCATTTCTCAAATATTAAATTTATTATGTTTAAAGAATGATGGTAAATTTCTTTCATAAGGGGTCATCTGGACCCGCTCCATCTATTGCTAGTGCACCTGCACCAAGGCCTTCAGAGCACCTGACTCCTAGAATCAGGGTAGTGACGCATCAGGATTCGTGCTTCCCACCACTTGCAACAATTATGGTAGAAACCATGTAGGGGAGTGTCGCTATAGAACAGGGGTATGTTATGTGTGTGGTCAGCTAGGCCATGTTTAGAGGAGTTGTCTGTCAATGAAGCGAGACCATAAGGGAAAAAGAGCCCAACCTACCACTTTAATCACCACAACAAGCCGAGGAATTACTTCAGGGGCAAGTGAGGGCCAGAACCGCTTGTATGATGTGGGCAACTACCAAGAATTTGAAGTGTTAAAAGACCAACTCCAGCTCCTTGTTTTTAATTAATTAGAGTCTTTAGTTAATTTAATTTTTCCCTGTTGCTTAGTCAGTTACCTGTTCCTTAGCAGGTGATACCACTATTATTCTTAGTGCTTAGTGCTTAGTGGAAGTTATTCCTATTTTTATGCTTAGTAGGTTAGTTGTGTTAGTGACCAAGTAATGTATACGCACATGGTCTTGGATGCCTATATAATAAGCCATCATTTACCCTGAATACATGACAAACTGCCAAGTTAATTTATTAACTCTGTCTTTTTTTGGTCTCTGCTTCTACATATATATCGTGCATTTGTGTGTGTATTTCAAATTAGGAAAAGCTTCACAAATTGTTGTGTCTTGGGTATTCAACAGTTTGGTATCAAGAGCAAGGTTGTTCTTTGGGAAATCATTTACTGTAGTTTTTTTCTGTTTTGAGATTTTTATTGTCGACACAATGACTAACCTACAAGCTGTCGGCGGAATGAAAAAGCTCAAAAACAGCAACTACAGTACATGGTCAACTTGCATAATGTCTTACATGCAAGGGCAAGATCTGTGGGAGGTTGTCAACGGTAGTGAGGTGACACAACCAGAAGCAGAAGATGCAACTGGCACGTTGCGTAAGTGGAAGTTAAAAGCGCGAAAGTCTATGTTCACCTTGAAGACAACGGCTGAAGAGGATCTGCTAGAGCACATACGAGACGCCACCACCCCGAAGAAGGATTGTGATACATTTGCCAAGTTATTTTCAAAGACAAATGATACGAGGCTCCAATTCTTAGAGAGTGAATTACTCTCGATAGCACAACACAACATGAAAATTGCACAATACTTTCATAAGGTGAAGATGCTATGTCGATAGA
The DNA here is from genome assembly GCA_003996215.1 of Jaltomata sinuosa. Taxonomy (NCBI): domain Eukaryota; kingdom Viridiplantae; phylum Streptophyta; class Magnoliopsida; order Solanales; family Solanaceae; genus Jaltomata; species Jaltomata sinuosa. The sequence goes on along the minus strand of QJPP01003016.1, from coordinate 235,129 downwards.
TTTCAGAGTTAGATCCACAAGCTTCAATTGGAGAGACAAGGATGAAGAGGATCATCATCCATGGTCTGAAGCCTGAATATAGAGGCTTCATTGCTGCTGTACAAGGATGGAAAAATCAGCCGTCACTTGTCGAATTCGAGAATTTGCTAGCAGGTCAGGAATCCTTGGCCAAGCAAATGGGAGGAGCTTCATTAAAGGGTCAAGAGGAAGCCTTTAATGCCAATAAAAGAAGCTGGAATTTCAAGAAGCATGGTGCCAATGGATCTAAGAAGAACGAGGATAAAATGGGAGGTCATCAAGGCAAAGGAAGCACTCGTGGAGAGGGTGGTTGGAAGAATCAAAGTCGTGGCAAAAAGTTTGAATGGAAGTGCTACAATTGTGAGAAGAAGGGACATATGGCAAAAGATTGCAGGTCAAAGAAAAAGATTGTGGAAAGTAATGCTGCCATTTCCAAGGTTGAAGAGGAGTGGGATGTTGAGGCTTTATTTGCTGTAGAGATTACAGAAAGTAATGGTGCCATTTCCAAGGTTGAAGAGGAGTGGGATGCTGATGCTTTCTTTGCTGTAGAAGATGAGGATCTAGCCTTTACAGCTATAACATCCAATCAAATTTACTATGAGAAGGATTGGATTTTTGATTCAGGTTGCTCAAATCACATGACAAGTGACATGGATAAGTTGCAAAATTTATCCGAGTACAAATGGAATCGTGAGGTGGTGACAACCGAAGACACCAAACTACCAATAACTCACATTAGTAAGACTGTAGTGTCCCCTAAGAATTGTACTGATCTGATGCCGCTTTAAAATGTTTATCATGTCCCAGGTATGAAGAAAAATCTTCTTTCAGTGGCACAACTAACATCTTTAGGTCTTTTTGTTTTGTTTGGTCCGGAATATATAAGGTTATATCATCACCTTGAGATTAAAGAAGAGCCAGTGATGAAGGGACCAAGGTTGAATTCCATCTATGTAATGTCGGCAGAAACCGCATATGTAGACAAAGTAAGAAAGAACGAGACTGCTGACTTATGGCATATGCGACTAAGTCATGTTAGCTATTCCAAACTTGATGTGATGATAAAGCAGTCAATGGTCAAAGGGCTTCCTCAAATTCAAGTGAGATCAGACACCATCTGTGTCGATTGTCAGTATGGAAGATCTCACCAGCTACCATACGAAGAGAAAGTTTAAAGCAAAAGAACCACTAGAGCTGATTCATTCTGATGTGTTCGGACCTATTAAGCAAGCCTCCATTGGTGGGATGAAATACATGGTAACTTTTATTGACGACTTCTCCAGGTATGTATGGGTTTACTTTATGAAGGAAAAATCTGAAACTCTTTCAAAGTTCAAAGAGTTCAAAGAGAAACCAGAAGCGGAAGTTGATAGAAGAGTTCGTTGTCTTCGCACCGATAATGGAGGAGAATGAATTCTCAGATTTTTTTCTGGAATGCAGAATATGCCATCAGTTCACATACTCTGGTACACCACAATAAAATGGTGTGGCAGAAAGGAAAAATAGGCACTTGGCTGAAATATGTCATAGTATGCTTCATGCTAAGAATGTTCCTGGACGGTTTTGGGCAGAAGCGATGAGTACAGCTGCATTTATGATCAATAGACTTCCTCAGCAAAGGTTAGGTTTCCTCTCACCTTGTGAAAGATTATGGAGAATGAAGCCTACTGTTAGTTATTTTAGAGTTTTTGGATGTGTATGCTATGTATTTGTACTTGATCACTTACATAGCAAGATAGACAAGAAGGCTATTAGGTGTATCTTTGTAGGATATGACATTCAAAGAAAAGGGTGGCGATGTTGTGATCCAACAACAGGGAAGTGTTATACTTCTCGGAATGTGGTGTTTGATGAAGATTCTTCATGGTGGTCTTCTGATAAGGAAGTGTTACCAGACTCTGATGTTTTCAAAGGTGTGTTGGACTCGTCCCAGATCCAGTTGAGTCTAGATGAATTTGAAGGTGCATCTACTGAAAATAGTGTTAAAGAAGACGCGACTCAAAGTCCTTGGCAAACTGGTGTTTACCAACAACTAGGTGGAGCAGGCGAGCCTAGTGAAGCAGATTCACCACCTCCACTTAGAAGGTCAACAAGAACAAGAAAGAAAAATTCCAAGTATGCAATGCTGCCATAGCAGAAGAAGTAAATGAGAAAGAACCAGAGACTTTCGAGGAAGAATTTCAGAATAAGAAGTGGATTAAAGCTATGGAGGAGGAAATTGCTGCGCTAGAACAAAATAAATCTTGGGAGCTCGTGACAAAGCCAAAAAATGTCAAACCTATTTCTTATTAATGGGTTTACAAGATAAAGCGTCACACAGATGGATCAATCGAAAGGCACAAAACCTATCTTGTAGCTCGGGTTTTTTCTCAGCAATATGGATTGGACTATGAAGAAACGTTTAGTCCAGTCGCAAAGCTTACAAATGTTAGGGTCCTACTTGCACTTGCTGCTAGTAAGTATTGGAACCTGTGGCAAATGGATGTAAAAATGTATTTCTGCATGGAGAGTTTGATAAGGAGATCTACATATGTCAACCGATGGGTTTTCAGAGTCAAGATCATCCCGAGTATGTGTATAAGCTTCAAAAGGTTCTTTATGGATTAAAGCAAGCTCCGAGGGCGTGGTATGGTAAGATTGTTGAATTTCTTACTCATATTAGTTATTCGGTAGCACCAGCAGATTCCAGTTTATTTGTGAAAATTATTGGCAGAAAACTAGCTATTGTACTAGTATATGTGGATGATCTTATCCTGACTGGAGATTGTGAGGAAGAAATTCTCCAAACAAAGGAAAATTTATCGGTTCGCTTCTCGATGAAGGAACTTGGACAACTCAACCATTTTCTTGGTTTGGAGGTTGAATGCACTGAAGAAGGAATCTGTCTGCATCAGCAGATGTATTCCAAAGATTTCCTGAAGAAGTTTGGAATGCTCAATTGCAAACCAATCTCAACACCAATGGATCCAAATGCTAAGATGTGTGCTTATGAAGGGAAAGACTTGGAAGATGCAACAATGTATCGATAATTAGTGGGTAGTCTGATCGACTTAACTTTAACTAGACTCGATATCTCTTATGTAGTTGGTGTGATGAGTCGATATATGCAAAATCCAAAGAAGCCTCATTGGAAGCAGCTCGAAGGATTTTGAGATATGTCAAGGGTATACTTGGATATGGTATAATATACAAGAAAGGTGGAGATTGTAAGTTAGTAGACTATTGTGGTGCTGACTATGCAGGTGATCACGATACTTAATGATCTACCACTGGGTATGTGTTTATACTTGGATCCGAAGCAATCTCTTGGTGTAGCAAGAGGCAACCAACTCTGTCATTGTCAACAAAAGAAGAGGAATACCTAGCAGCGCCGAAGGCAGCTCAGGAAATTTCTTGGCTTATACAGTTGCTGAAGGAATTGCATCAGCCAATGAAGTATTCAATTCAGTTGTACTGTGACAACCAGTCGGCGATACGTTTGGTGGAGAACTAGTGTTTCACGCTAGGACTAAGCATGTGGAAGTACATTATCATTTTCTTCGTGAAAAAGTTCTTAAAGAAGAAGTGGAAATGGTGCAGGTCAAAACAGAAAATCAAGCTGCCGATATATTCACAAAAAGCTTGAGCAGCAGTAAGCTTGAAAACTTCTGTCATCAACTCGGTGTCATTAAGAGGAAAGAAGCAGAAGTGTAGGGAGAGTGTTAAAAGACCAACTCCATCTCCTTGTTTTTAATTAATTAGAGTCTTTAGTTAATTTAATTTTCCCTGTTGCTTAGTCAGTTACCTGTTCCTTAGCAGGTGATACCACTATTATTCTTAGTGCTTAGTGAAAGTTATTCCTATTTTTATGCTTAGTAGGTTAGTTGTGTTAGTGACCAAGTAATGTACATGTACATGGTCTTGGATGCCTATATAATAGGCCATCATTTACCCTGAATGTATGAAAAATCTCCAAGTTAATTTATTAGCTGTCTTTTTTTTTTGTCTCTGCTTCTACATATATATCGTACATTTGTGTGTGTATTTCAAATTAGGAAAAGCTTCACAGATTGTTGTGTCTTGGGTATTCAACATGAAGCACCTCCAAATATTTTCACTGGTATATTAAAAGTATTTTCATGATGTCTATGCATTAATTGAATTTGGCGTCACTTATTTCGTGTGTATTTCATCTAAGGGTATGAATATGAAGGGAGAGCGAGATGAGAGTTGGTTATGTGAAGTAGCTAGATTTGAGATATTTGGGAAGATCCTTAGATAGTTGAAATGTATATAGTGTTAAGCTTAAATGCCATATGGATAAATGTAGATGCAAAAGGGACCTTGTCTAGTCATAGAATAAACCTAAGAGCTAATTAATGTTCAAGTATGAAGATTCCTAAAGGGGGGATGGAGTATAGGACCTCCCCCCCCAAAAATAAATAAATAAAAAATTCTCAACTAGCCCGTTTGCTTTAGGTAAGACTCTTGGTGTTTTCGAGTTAGGCTTGAACCGGGTAAGATCATGCAGTTAACCTCACACCTAAGTTATATGTGCCCGTGTGAGAACTATAGATTGTAAAGGGTGAAGTGATGTATTCAAAAGAGGGAGTGCGTTTAAGAAGTGTTGCTAAGCTCTAAGACTATCAGTGGTATCGCTTAAAGTGTGAGTAGCCCATTCCTACTTCATGTCCCCCATACTCATGTTTTATGACCAATAGTTTCTGATCAATTGAGACTTATGTCCAAGTCCATTTATGTACGTAGTCCTTCACGTTTATGCGCCCTTCGGTTCTACGAATCCATGTTCATGGTTTGCCCATGATAGTCTCTTGTGTTCTCAACTCATGCTTATGCCTTCCTTGCGAAGTTCATGAGGCTCTTTTCCTTGATGCACTTCATATTGATGAGTATTAGCCTGAAATAGACAAGGGAAAACATGTTAAGTTCATATTAAGTGTTTTTCATCCTAGCCTTGACCTTCATTCGAGGACGAATGATCCTAAGGGGGGAGATATTGTAGCACTCCATGATTTCGGGCTAAATTTTTTGAACCATTCTAAGTATGTAGTTAGACCTAAACCCGATGAAATTTCTATATATCTAGGTGTTAAAATCAACTCTTAAGTGTAGGAAAAGCTTTGATATTGAATTAAGGTCTTAAAGAACCTCTAGTACAAAGTTAAGTTGGAAGCTCCCTTACCGATTAAGTTTTTTGTCATTAATGCTGCTCATTACTATTTTTTCTCGTACACATGATGTTTATTAATCGAGAAATTAGTTTTTTTGGTTACTGTTTACTATGATTTTTGGATCAAAATCAACGAGTTTTTTCTATCAAAATCAATAATACCCATATACCCAAAACTCCAAGGAAAGTGGTGTTTATAGAGAAAATTGAAAGCTCTGTCAAATTTGGAGGAAGGGGGAAGGAGGATGAGCCAAGAAAGAAAGAAGAATGACAGGGAATGAAAACAAATCTGTTGATTTTATTGTTGGGCTTGAGAAAGGGGAGGAGAGAGAGCGAGAGAAAGGAGAGGAGGAGTATTTGAGTTAAAATTTGGTAGGAAACTATAAAGCGATAATATGTAACTATTTTAAAGTATAGAATGATTTAGTAGATATGATAAAAATGCTTGTCGAATTACGTAATTTTTCCTAAATGCTCTACCAAAATGGCCCCATTATCACTTATAACTCAAATGGCCATTCAACCACTATTATTGGGGGAAAAGAGGATTTGTGCAATTTAATTCATTTCTTTTTATCTTCAGCAATGAAAATGCCAAGGGTGGAAATCTATTGGAAGCAACGAAATAAAAACATTTTAAATTCAATGGGCAAAACAACATTTGAGTCTTCAATGCAAGTACATAACACTATTGTCTAAGCTGTCACTGTTCTTTCTCGGTGAGTTTTAGAAGAACAAATTACTGACATAAAGTGGTTCTTCATTTTTACCCTTTTCGCGTTCTTTCAATTAACTCCTTTGTTTCAATTTCATAGAGCATATATAAAATTTTTTAAACATAAGATAAATAAAATATCATAAAGTTAAATAATATTAAAATTTTAAAAATAACATCATTTTGGAACAAAGTATAAAAAACATAGTGTATATGATTGTATATATATTTTTAATACATAGTTATATATCATATGTATATGGTTATCCACTATTTATACAATATCAATACATTATATATTCATTGCATAACTATTTATACGATATCGATACATAACATATGTACATTATATATACACACGATTATTTTTGTTGAATATTTTTTGTTACATGTACACTTTGGTAAGAAGCCCAAAAACATTATCTTTCTTCTGACACATATTTAATGTATTTATCTTTCCACAACTTATTTTTCTTTTCCAGTTCATATCTACTATTTTTTTTATAAAATCTTAATTAAAGCCAGCTTGATTACTTGTGTTATATGTAGAAAATATTTTTTACTTGACGTAGAATAAAGAATGTGTCAAAACATGCATACCTTATTAGTAATTTTACTAAAAAAAATAGTAAATGTAGAAAAATAATGAAAGGCTAGCTTGATTACACATTTAAGTATATTTTCTACATTTAATTTAACCTGCTATATTATCTTTTAATGATATATGTTTAAACATATTTAAGTTTTCAAAATTGAATATATTCGTCAATAATTTGTGAAATTAAGCTTTTATATATTTTCACACATTCCATTAATTAATAATTCCTAAAAATAGACGAAATAAATTTTGGTTTACTACATATACTATAACAAGAGTTACATACGTATAAAAATAATTTTGGGATAACACTATAGCATAAGATAATATATTTGATTACTTGTATAATTACTTAATTTTTGTGAATGTTAACAATAATTTGACTTGGTTAAATATACATCATTAAAGGATAATATAACGAGTTAAATTAAATTTTGTTAACTAAGATTTTAAATATATTAATTTTTCAAATCGGGTAATTTTGTCTAAAAATTGCAGAATGTAACGATCTGTTCTGTCGTTACGCTGAAATAAGGCATAAGCACCCGATTAGAAAAGTCTCTAAGGTGAGAATTGAAAATCTCAGGCTAAAGTGAGCTTAGATAAAAATATGGTGTTCTGTGCCTTAGAAGTGATTCGTGTGGTATGGTGGTGTATATTTTTGGGTAGCCAACTGCCGTAGGGTTCCGTAGAAAATTTTGGGATGAGGATCGGAGATATAGAGAACTCCAGATATAATAGTTGCCGCATTGAAAATAATTCGTGGTGTCTATAAAATAATGTGTGTTGTGAAATGAGGGCCTAGGAGCGAGAACACCATGTTTTGGAAATTGTCGTTCGTAGCAATGAAGGGCGCCTCATCGCGATGAGCCGATCCTCATAGTGGCGACTCATTGCGACGAAGAGCCGTCTGTCGCTATGAGAAAATAAGACATTATACCTGTAAGTCCTGTAGTTTTCTGAGTTATTTCTCTCATTATTCTATTTCGTTCTAGAGCTCTAAGAAGTGGATTTTCCAAGAAAACTAGGGCAATCTTCATCGTTTTAGGTAAGTAATCCGTAGAACATTTCGCTTAATGATTATTGATCTTTCTTAGACCTTGGGGGGAAGGATCAATAGTGGATTTCTTGCAGTTAAGTCCTAGAAGTATGAACTTGGGGAAGAACCCTATGAGTAGGTGTAAAATCACCTAGAATTGATCCTAGGATATATATTTTGATCTCCTAGCATGATATTGATTGCAATTAACTTGATTAAGTTAATAGGGAACCTTGGGTTCCATAAAGGTGAGAACTTTAGGCATAAACGTGGCTAAAGGGGGCATGAACTTGATTAAAAACCTTTGGTTCTTGATTTCATAAATCTAATGGGTCTAATTAGCGATTAATTAACCCTTGGAGAATGCTAGAGATCTTGTTTAATGGGTAGAGTTGATGGGTTAGGTTCCCAAGGAATAAAGTGAAGAGTAGATTATTAATTACTCTTATACTATTATTTTTTATAGAACTTGAGCACTCCGAGGTATTGATAAAAGACAAGACTATGGTGATTTAGCTTGCGGGTGTTATTCTTCACTCGAGGTAGGTTATGATTTGAATTGGAGTTAAGATTCACCTTATTACATGTTTGTAGTGAAATTGTGTAACTCGTAATTGGTCTTCGGACATGGTTGTATTATATGTGTTTCTCCTGTTGTGCTTGTATGAATAGGTTAAATGAACAGGAAGTGATCAGTGAGCTGAAATGACTAAGTATGAATAGTATCTTGGGCATTGAGTATCTTCATGACTGAGAGCCTAGTTATATAGATATTGTTGTTGATACATTTGCTACAAATCGAATACCACACCAATATGGCATATGAACACCTAGGGTCTCATGCAGGTCATGACTAGTGGGCAAAAATAAGATCCATGGCATGTGTGTACACTCTTTTACCTTATTTTGTATTATTTCATTGCTTATTATGGTGAGTTGGTTGAGAACTGAGATGAGAGTAGAGATACATGCGATATGAGCAAAAATTGACGAACATAGTTATATGTGAGATAGTTGTTGAAAGTGATTACTCCTTTCCTCTCTTATGATGATATTTTATGAATTGTGAACTTGAGATTATTGTTGTTGAATTGACTTAAAAGACTATCTGTTGGCTGATTATATGCTAAGTGTCGAAGTTCTTTTACTTGTTATATGTTTTTCTATTTTTATGTTATATTGTTGGATCGACTTATGATACCTACCAGAACATAGTGGGCTATGTTGATACTATCTTGTGCTCTTCTTTTGTTGAGTGCAGACTGTGTTCTAGAGGCTGAGATGCGACCTCGATTAGAATAGACAGATTGACTGCAGATCGAAGGGTGAGCACTACTTCTCAGGCTGCCATGGATCATCCATGAGTTGTTGTCCTTTTTTCGTATAATGAAACTCTTACTTTTACTGTTTTAAGACCTTGTTGGATATCTTAAACAATGTTGGATTAGAGTTCTAGACGATGACTTTCAGTTCTTGGGGATATGTATTATTTGATGACTTCTGCATGTTTTTTTTATATTATATTAGATGGTTCTTTTATTTGATAATTCAGGCTGATTTTATTATTTACTCTTCTAAAATTGGCTATGTGTTAGACTAAAATTTGGGTTCTTTGGTTCTCCCATTGGAGGGTCAGTGTGGGTGCCAATCACGGCCCATTTAGATCGTGACAAAGTTGGTATCACAACCCCGAGTTTATTAATCTCATCATACCAGAACGAGTCTAGTAAAGTCTTATGGAACGATATGAAGACATCTGTACTCCTCTGCATGAGGCTATAGGACTTTAGAAAACCTCAACTTCTTTCATTCCTCGTGCTATAACTTGATTTCAATTGGTGATCCAAATAGATATTTGGCGATCCAAATTGGTATCTAACTCTTTCACTCTTATTCTCATATAATAGATCGTGAGAACACGTGTGTCTGAGGCCAAAGCAGAAGTATTCGAGCCAGTTGTTGAGGCTGTGGTTTGTGGTAGGGGTAGAGTCAGAGGTAGAGCTAGAGGGCGGAGAGGAGGTGGGCCCATCGGGGATGGAGCTCAAGCTATAGCCCTGGCTTATGAAAGATCAGCATCTCCTTCTCCGTAAGAGAATATTTCAAAAGTTGTGGTAGGTGAAGAGGTTCATTGAGCATAATAAGGTGGCAGAACCAGTCCAGAGGACAGGCGCGCACCCAATTCAGGGAGGTATATTGCAAGTCCTATTGTCATTCGAGGTAATCCAGCAGGTTCTGAGCTTCCTTAGTTGATTGGCAGGGGATGGGCTATTCCTACGGTTCCTATTGTCCATCATCCAGTAACCCAGCATGCTGAATCTGTGGCTCCATGATTAGGCGCTCTTTTTGAGACATGTATGTTTCCATGATCGGTGATAGGCCCTGTTATGACAGGTGGTGAACACGAGCTCTTTTGCAAATTTGTGAAAAACTCCAGACGAAAAGCACGACATTAATAGCAAGCACGTAAGTGTAGGTTTTCTGTCTTTCCTTTCCCTTCTTAGACATCAAAATAAAATTTGAGTCTGCCTGAGAAGAAAATGCAATGAATTATTTCAAGACCGACTCAAATTGCTTTTTTTCTTTTATTGAATTGATCCCACCAGAACAAAGTTCACTTGATTGATACATGTACATACACGTAGCAATTCAACATAAAATTTATAATATTTCATCGAATCATGAATGAAGAGATAGGGGTGGCGCTCAGCCCAATTGGGGAAGTGGTAGAAGAGGTAATCAGCCCAATAGGGGCGGTATGCAGGGGGGTGAAATGAATCACTTTTATGCTTTCCTGGGTAGACCAGAGGCAGAGGCTTTAGACGCGGTGGTCACATGTACTATTCTTGTCTGTGACCGCATGGCTTTACTTTTATTTGACCCTGGATCTACTTTTTCTTATCTGTTTGCTAGATTTTCTGAGAGTTCTGATATGTTGTGTGAATCCTTTGATTCCTCTGTTATTGTATCTACTCCAGTGGGGGATTTTGTAGTTGTGGATAGGGTCTTTCGAGCTTGTTCAGTCATATTTGTAGGGCGAGAGACCTTAGCTGATTTAGTGATCCTTGACATGGTGGGTTTAGACATCATCTTAGGAATGAGTTGGTTGTTTCTACATCATGTTATTTTAGACTGTCATGCTAAGACAGTTGCTTTGGATATGCCTGAGTTGGATAAGTTAGAATTGGAGGGTAATTATAGTCTGGCTCGAATAAAGTTTGTGTCCTTCCTTCGTGCTCAAAGTTTAGTGGGGAGGGGATGTTTAGCCTTCCTAAATCATCTTCGGGACACCAGTTCAGAGGTCCCATCTATTGAGTCGATTCCAATTGTGTGTGAGTTCTAGGAGGTGTTTCCTACAGATCTGCTTGGCATGCCACCTAACCGAGATATTGATTTTTGCATTGACTTAAAGCTGAACACGCGTCCTATCTCTATTCCTCCCTATAGGATGGAACCAACAGAGTTGAGAGAGCTTAAGGCCCAGCTACAAGAGTTACTTAGTAAAGGTTTCATCCGTCCGAGTGCCTCCTCATGAGGTGCTCTAGTGCTGTTTATTAAGAAGAAAGATGGTAGTTTGTGCATGTGCATAGATTATATACATTTGAATAAGGTTACTATCCATAACCAGTACCCTCTCCCTCGCATTGATGATCTGTTCAATCAGTTACAAGGAGCTTTAGTGTTCTCTAAGATTGACTTAAGGTCTGGTTACCATCAGCTGAAAATTTGACCTTCAAACATTCCTAAAACCTCATTCTGGACCCAATATGGACACTATCAGTTTTTTGTGATGTCGTTTGAGCTGACCAATGCTCCAGCTACTTTCAAGGGCTTAATAAATGGGATATTCAAGCCTTATCTCAATTTTTTTGTCATAGTCTTCATTGATGATATTTTGGTATATTCTAAGAGTGATGAGGAACATGATAGTCATATTAGAATTATGTTGGGACTATTGAAAGGGAAGGAATTGTATGCAAAATTTTCAAATTGCGAGTTCTGTCTATCTTATGTGTCCTTCTTAGGTCATGTGGTTTCAAAAGATGGAGTGATGGTAGATCTATAGAAAATAGAAGCAGTTAAGAATTAGGTTAGACCCACGTTGGTGATGGAAGTCCGTAGTTTCATAGGATTGGCTAGCTACTACCACAGGTTTGTTAAGAATTTTGCATCCATTGCTACTCATCTGACTTGTCTGACTCAAAAAAATGTACCATTTGTTTGGTCAGAAGAGTGCGAGGAGAGCTTCCATAAGCTCAAGACCTTGTTGACCACAACTCTCATCCTTGCCTTGTCGATTGAAGGTAAAGATCTTATTGTGTATTGTGATGCCTCACAGTCTAGTTTAGGTGCTCTGTTGATGCAGGAACAAAATGTCATTTCTTATGCTTCAAGGCAACTCAAAGTGCATGAGTAGAACTACCCTACTCATGACTTAGAGTTGGCTGCAGTGGTATTTGCTCTCAAGATCTGAAGACACTATTTGTACGGAGTCCATTGTGAAATGTTTACAGACCACCGTAGCCTGCAACATGTCTTTACTCAGAAGGAGCTGAACCTGAGGCAGTGGAGGTGGATAGAATTACTTAAAGACTATGACATCACCATCTTGTATCATTCGGCTAAAGCTAATGTGGTGGCTTATGCACTGAGCAGGAAAACTGAGAGTATGGGTAGCTTGGCCTACCTAAACGTTGCTAGGTGTTCGTCAGATAGAGACATTTTGGCTCTGTCCAACAGTTTCATGACATCGAAAGTATCCAAAATGGGTGGTTTATTGGAATGTGTGGAGGCGAGGCCCACTTTCCTTGATCAGATCAAACATAAGAAGTTTGATGATGTGAAATTGAGCAAGATTCGTGATAAGGTGTTGTGGGGTGAGGCCAAGGAGGCCATCATTAATGATGAAGGTGTTCTAAGAATTAAAGGGTGAGTTTGGGTGCCCTGTGCTGAGGAGTTGATTCCCACCATATTAGCAGAGGCTCACAACTCCAAGTATTCTATACAACCTAGTGTGATCAAGATGTACCGAGACATGAAGCAACATTACTGGTGGGGCAGAATGAAGAAAGACATAGTAGACTTTGTGACTAAATGCCAAAATTGTCAGCAGGTGAAGTACGAGCATCAGAAGCCTGGAGGCATACTTCATAGAATGCCCATCCCAGAATGGAAAAGGAAGAGAATAGCCATGGATTTCATTGTTGGCCTTCCCAAGACCTTGGAAAAATGCGATTCGATATGGGTCATTATTGATAATTGACAAAATCTTCACACTTAATTCCTGTGCAAGTGACTTATAATGCTGCCAAGTTGGACAAGATCTACCTGAATGAGATTGTTCGATTGCATGGGGTACCTATCTCCATTATTTCTGATAGGGGCACCCAGTTCACCTCCAATTTTTGGCAGAAGTTACACGAAGAGTTGGGGACAAGGCTGGACATCAGTTTAACTTTTCACCCTCAGACTGATGGGTAGTCTAAGCGTATGATTCAGGCGTTAGAGGACATGCTTCATGCATGTTTGATGGACTTTGGGGTGGGATCAGTATCTAGTGCTGGCTGACTTTGCATATAATAATAGTTATCACTCAAGCATAAATATGGCCCAATTTGAAGCATTGTATAGGAGGAGATATAGATATCCCATTAGTTGATTTGATTCATTTGAAGCAAAACCTTTAGATATGAACTTGATAAGTGACTCAATGGAAAGGTTAAAGTTCATCCAAGGGAAACTTCTAGCAGTTCAAAGCTGGCAGGAAGAGTATGCAGATAGAAAAGTTAGAGACATACACTTTATGGAAGGTGAGCAAGCCTTTCTCAAAGTTTCACCCATGAAGGGTGTTATGCTATTCAAAAAATGAGGCAAGTTAAGTTTGAGGTATATTGGGTCCTTCGAGATTCTTCAGAAGGTAGGGACAATGGCTTACAAGTTGTCCTTGCCACCTAGTTATCAGGAGTTCATCCCATGTTCTATGTTTTGATGCTTAAGAAGTATCACGGTGAAGCTAATTATATCATTCACTGGGATTCAGTCCCGTTGGATAAAAATATCTCTTATAAAAAGAAGGCCGTTGCTATTCTGGATTGAGATGTCTAAAATTGAGAACTAAGGAAATTGCATCTGTACATGAAAGTCCAGTGGAAGAACCGTTCTGTTGAGGCCACTTGGGAGACTGAAGAAAATATGCGGGACAAGTATCCTCACTTGTTCACTAATTTAGGTAACCTTTGTTTCCCCTCTATTTTCTTCTTGTTGTCATTCAGGGATGAGTGATTGTTTAATTGGTATCTAATATAACAACTTGTTCCATCGTTACGCTGAAATAAGGCATAAGCACCCGGGTAAAAAAGTCTCTAAGGTGAGATTTAAAATCTTGGGCTAAGGTGAGCTTAGATAAAAATATAGTATTTTTTGCCTTAGAGGTGATTCGTGTTTTGTGTGATGTCGTGAGGTATTATGGTGTCCATTTTTTGATAGCCAAATACCATAGGGTTTCGTAAGAAGTTTTGGGATGAGGATTGGAGTTATAGAACTCTGGATATGATAGTTGCCGCATCGAAAATAATTTGTGATATCTATAAAATAATGTGTATTGTAAAATAAGAGCCTGAGAGAGAGAACACTGTGTTTTGGAAATTATTGTTTGAAGATATGAAGGGTGCATCATCGCGATGGTCCGTCATGATGAGAAAATGGGACAAATATACCTGTAAGTCCTGCAGTTTTTTGAGTTATTTCTCTCATTATTCTATTCTATTCTAGAGCTCTAAGAAGTGGGTTTTCCAAAAAAACTAGGGCAATCTTCATCGTTTGAGGTAAGCAATTCGTAGAACTCTTTGTTTAATAATTAGTAATCTTTCTTAGACCTTGGGGGAATGATTAATGGTGGATTTCTTGCAATTTAGACCTAGAAGTATGAACTTGGGGAAGAACCCTATGAGTAGGTGTAAAATCACCTAGAATTGATCCTAGGATATATATTTTGATCTCCTAGCATGATATTGATTGCAATTAACTTGATTAAGTTAATAGGGAACCTTGGGTTCCATAAAGGTGAGAACTTTAGGCATAAACGTGGCTAAAGGGGGCATGAACTTGATTAAAAACCTTTGGTTCTTGATTTCATAAATCTAATGGGTCTAATTAGCGATTAATTAACCCTTGGAGAATGCTAGAGACCTTGTTTAATGGGTAGAGTTGATGGGTTAGGTTCCCAAGGACTAAAGTGAAGAGTAGATTATTAATTACTCTTATGCTATTATTTTTTATAGAACTTGAGCACTCCGAGGTATTGAAAAAAGACAAGACTATGGTGATTTAGCTTGCGGGTGTTATTCTTCACTCGAGGTAGGTTATGATTTGAATTGGAGTTAAGATTCACCTTATTACATGTTTGTAGTGAAATTGTGTAACTCATAATTGGTCTTTGGACATGGTTGTATTATATGTGTTTCTCCTGTTGTGCTTGTATGAATAGGTTAAATGAACAGGAAGTGAGAAGTGAGCTTCTCCTATGGATCAACTTCAACTCGAGTACACAAATCTCTTTGAATAAACCTCTAGAAACACGAAGTAAGCTGAGTACCACGACCGGAAATGATAGAAACAGGCACCCCATGCAAATGGACAATCTCATGAATGTAAATCTGAACCAACCTCTCTGAATTGTAAGAAGTCTGAACTAGCAGAAAGTGAGAAGTCTTCGTCAACCTATCTACAATGACCCAAATAACATTAAATCTATGCAAAGCACGTGGCAAGCCTACTATGAAGTCCATATCTATCTCTCCCCTTTCCACTCAAGAATGGGTAGATGCTGAGTCAAACCACATGGTCTCTGGTGCTCGTACTTCACATGCTGATAATTCAAGCACCTAGACACGAAACCTGAGATATCCTGCTTCATCCCACACCACCATTAGTGCTGTCTCAAGTCATGATACATCTTAGCTGCCCCGGGATGAATAGAATACCTAGAACAATGAGCCTCTTCTAAGATCAATCTGACCAAATCACCAACTCTAGGAACACAGATACGACCCTCAATCCTAAGAACACCTTCCAAATCCATGGTCTCCTTCCTAGCCTCTCCACTCAACACCTTATCAGAATGATCCTCAACCTTGCCTTATCAAACTTCTATTCCCGAATCTTCTCTAACATTGAAGACCTAGACTCAACACAAGAAAGAATGTTGCCTGGCTCAGAGATATTAAGTCTAACTAACCTGTTAGCTAAGGACTGGATGTCCGAAGCTAAAGGTGGCTCCTCCGCTGCCAAGAATGGCAAACTGCCCATACTCATCGCCTTCCGGCTCAAGGCATCTGCTACCATGTTTGCCTTGCTCAGGTGATAGAGAATCGATATGTCATAGTCCTTTAGTAGCTCTAACCATCTGTGCTGTCTCAAATTTAGTCCCTTCTGATTGAAGAAGTACAGAAGACTATGATGGTCAATGAAGATCTCATAATGCATGCCATACAGATAGTGCCTCTAAATCTTCAATGCAAAAACCACCACCGCTAACTCCAAGTCATGAGTGAGGTAGTTCCTCTCGTGAACCTTTAGCTATCTGGAAACATAAGCAATAACTCGGATCTGCTGCATCAATACATAACCCAAACCAACTTCGAAAGTATCACAATAAATAGTAAACCCTTGGCCCTCAACCGAAAGAGTAAGAATCAGAGTTGAAGTCAATAAGGCCTTGAGCTTCAGAAAGCTCGCCTCACACTCGTCAGAGCATAGGAAAGGGACATTCTTCTGAGTTAATCTAGTCAATGGAGATGCTATAGAAGAGAATCTCTCCACTAACTGCCTGTATACCCTGCCAACTCAATGAAACTGCAAACCTCGGTAGGAGAAGAAATCCTAGCACAACCAGGAACTGCCACAATCTTCACTAGATCCACCATAACTTCATCCTTAGACACCACGTTCCCTAAGAATGCCACAAAATCAAGTCAAAACTCACACTTAGTGAATTTGGCATACAACTGCTGATCTCACAAGGTTTGAAGCACAACTCTCAAATGCTTCTCGTGCTCCTCCCTACTTTTCGAATATACAAGAATGTCATTGATGAACACTATAACGAAGGAATCATGATAGGCTCTGAACACAAAGTTCATCAACTCCATAAATGTTGTCGGGGAATCGGTCAACTCAAAAGACATGACTAGGAACTCATAATGGACGTATCGAGTTCTAAATGCAGTCTTTGGGATATCCGCTGCCCTGATCCTCAACTAATGATAACCCAACCTCAAATCAATCTTAGAGAACACCGCTGCACCCTGTAGCTGGTCAAACAGATCATCAGTACGTGACATCGGATACTTGCTCTTAATGGTCACTCTATTTAGCTGCCTGTAGTCAATACACATGCGCATGAAACCATCCTTCTACTTCACAAATAGAACAAGAGCACCCCATGGACACATACTAGGTCTGATAAACCCCTTACTCAGAAGATCCTCAAGCTATTCCTTAAGCTCCTTCAACTCTACTGGTGCCATCCGATATGGCGAAACAAAAATAGGTCAAGTGCCTTGCTCAACATTAATACCAAAGTCGAGATCACGATCAGGAGAAAGACCAAGTAAATCAGTAGGAAACATATTCGAATACTCACAAACCACTGGAACTGACTCAATAGAAGGTATGGTCAAACTAGTATCGCGGACGTAAGTAAGATAAGCCAAGCACCCCTTTCAAACCAACTGCTGGGCTCTCAAGAAAGATATAACTCCCCTCGGCATGTGGCTATCGGCAGTCTACCATACAATAGAAGGGATACGAGGCATCCATAGAGTAACAATCTTGGCAAAGCAATCCAAGATCACATGATAAAGAGATAGCCAATCCATGCCTAAGATAACATCAAAATCAACCATATCCAGCATAACTAGGTCTACCCACGTGTCATACCCAAGGATAGTCCCCACACAAGCCAGATATACATGATCCACTACTAACGAATCTCCTACTGGGGTAGCTACATGCATAAGCACATACAAAAACTCACAAGTAGATTTCAGATGAGTAGCATAATAAGCAGATAGATAAGAGAATGTAGACCCCAAATAAAATAATACAGAAGCTAACTGATGACAGATGAAGATCATACCTGTGATGACATAATTAGAAGACTCAGCCTCTGGATGGCTCCGAAATGCATACATGTGGCTTCGACCACCATGACCACCTCGAGCACCTTAGAGACCACCCCTATTACCCTGTGCACCACCTTTGACCAGTGGCACTAGAGCCCTGGGGCCTGAACTTTCTGACTCGACCGACTCTGCTGACCATGTCGCCTAACACGTGGAACCAAGGGATAGTCCCTAGCATAGTGACCCCGCATACCTCACTCATAACAACCTCGACTTGGTGTACCCTATTGAGATGGCCTAGTTGAAACAGACTGACCACCATGACCCATAAACAAAGATCGAGCACCTTAAAAAGTCTGGACCAAGCGCTGGCTACCCTTACCACTATGACCCTCTTTAATCTATAGTGTCGCTTGAATATGCCAACTAGGTTGAAACTGTGCGGATTATTGCTCAAATCATGCTCTCTAATTAGGAGGTCACGACAATCGAGATAGAAAAATAAAATTTATAATTCCCAACGAGTGTCGGGTTCATACCCAAGGGAACAATATAGTCGCGATCGAGCTAATAAAGAGTCCAAGAAACTTATTAAAGTTCAATTAACAAAAAGGGGAAAAGATATCTAAAAGAGGGGATTTACGAACTACAACTAAAGTTAAAAGAAAATCAAATAAAAGATAGAGTGATTAATGGCTTTCACCTTGTTTTTGCCAAGCAAGGATAACAAAAGAGAATTAAGAATGGGAATTCAATTCACAAGACTTGCACCCGATTGACACCTAGGTAGTCTTGGCTAAAGGTATGCACTAACTGTCTCTCGACCAATTGAGCATATATCTCCTGTATTTTCTCTCGAACTAACACGAGTAAGCAATAAACCAGCCAAATAACTTGGGTGAGTTGGGTTATCTCTAACCCCAACTCTTAGATGGGAGTTTCCGGCAACCAAGCTATGTCTAGCCTAGATCTAGAGTGAAAACCCCAAATCCCCACTAATGAATCTTCCCGAATTCGAGAATTTCTCTCTCGAGCAAAAACCCAAATAAACAAGCTAAGTCAATGTTTGCAACCATTGACTATAAATTCAAGCATGGAGGATTCAATAGACCCAAATAATCAAACAAGAACAAAATCTATATATGAATTAAATAACCCAATAAGTATTATCTCTAATACAAACCCAAAATCTCAAGTCAACAACACACCAATAAAATAGCAATTAAGAACAAGAGTTGAAGAATGGAAACTAAAGATTTTATAATAAAGAGCATCCAAATTTTCACTCCTATGGTGTTGGTTGATGAACTTGCTCTCCAAGCTTGCCAAAAGTTCCAAAGATTAGCCAAAGATGTGTTTTAAGATGGTTTAGGAGTCTTTTTGTATCAATTGGGGTTTCCACAAGGGTGAAATGTTATTTCTGCCCATTTTCATATTCAGGTACAATGAAGCGCGATCGCGCTAATACAGCGCTATCGTGCTCAAAGGAATCACACTGATCAGTGCAATAGAGCTGAGGGGATGCGATCGCGCCCTTGTCTTTGACTGGCATTGACCATGCTTTCTGCAGCGCTATCGCACTGTCCCAGCGCCATCGTGCACAAGCC
Organism: Jaltomata sinuosa; assembly: GCA_003996215.1. NCBI lineage: Eukaryota > Viridiplantae > Streptophyta > Magnoliopsida > Solanales > Solanaceae > Jaltomata > Jaltomata sinuosa. The sequence goes on along the minus strand of QJPP01003016.1, from coordinate 215,861 downwards.
CTTCCTCCGCCTTCAGCGCCATTGGTGCTCATGCAACGCGATTACGCTGAGTTGCCCAGAAAATCAGAATTTCCTCAAATTTGACTTATTTTCATCTGATTCCACACCGATCACTTCTAATTCAGATAATCCTGCAAAATAGAAGTAATCCGCATCAATTGCACTATTTTTCCACTTATTATTAGCAAAAGCATAAGTTTAAGAGTTAAATAAGTAGGTAGAATACCAACTTATCAAACCCTCAAACTTGAACTATTGCTTGTCCTCAAGCAACTTAAAAATTCCTACTCAAGAGGCATACAACACGTGCAAAAGACAATACCACAAGCCAAGGAAACCATTTCAAGCACTAAGCATGACTTTGGTTGGTACTAATGATTAGTCAATCATATGATAACTTAATCTAAGCATTCCCCTTCATTCAAAATACAATTCAAGGATGCAATGGACTATGGGGGTAACCAAGTGACAACAACCAATCCTCAAGATGTGACTCTAACCACTAGCTTACCAAACATGCTCCTTGACTCATTTTTTGGAGTTTATCAACGTCACCAACTATCCTAATTTGCATTCTCTCACAAGAACGAACGTCCCAAAAACATATTAGGTACAAAAACAATCACAAGGGACAAATACAAACCCTGACACTCACAAGGAAGTTCAAGTGCACATATGTAGAACCATAGGCTTGCCCTTCATGTAAATCGCCACTAATGTAGGGTAGCCAAGCTTGGAATCAATATGGACTTGTGGGTTACGATGTTGGCTAGGGTTAGGTAAGGATCTCATTTGGTTCAAGTGACTACACCTCCCTAATGCTCTTTGCTCTCATTTTGAACACCGCTCACATTTTCAATTTCAACTTTACCTTATTTCTCCCTAACACAACCCAAGATTCTCCTTTTTAACTCATGATCATTCAACTCCTTATATCACCTTCACTTGGTAGCATCTATTTTTATTTTCATTTTGCTCATTGGATTGATCTTTTGGAGCAATTTTCAATTTGGAATCAAGGTGCTACCTTACACTTGAAGTGCACTTCTTTTCTTCTCCTCATTTTATCACATGCACCCCCAAACTTAGGCGAATACTTAGGCATTTGCCTATGTTATCTTTTGTTTTCCCCTCCAAACTTAGGATTTTAGCCTACATTTCATTTTCAAGCCATTAGGGAGGATGAGTGCCAAGATAGAGGTTCTATGAAGGTCAAGGTGTTACAAGGTGCCAAAGAACGGTCACAAGCTCAAAGGGGTTCACTAGGATTTGATGTCATTGGGAAGTCATTTGGGTGAAATGGCTATCAAAAAGGGCCTAAGGTCATCTTCAAAGCTCAGTCACACCTAGAATTTTTCCTTAAATCACATTCGGAGCAAGTTCTAGACGACCTATGCACAATAATTATTCAACTAAACCTCACCACACATGACATGTGAATTATTCAAGAAGGATCAATTTTAACTTCCTAAGCAAGAACAAGTAGGAGCCACATTTCCATTAACAACGCTAATAAGTCAAGAGTCACAAAAAGATCAAAAGAGTTGTCACAAAATCACTCTTTGTCATGCATTTTTCACAAAAGATTTCGGAGGGGTATGCCCGTTTCGATTTGCATGCAAGACTAACTCCATTAGTACCAAACAATCACGCTACACAATTATCTCATAAGATGACGATTTACCCTTAAGAATGACGTCACCCAATCTATCATAAGGCTAAATCATCAATCTAGATTGATATGGGCACTCATAATTCACCAATGTATACACCCTAACATTCATGCAATTTTATCTAGACTAACGGGTACTCAGACTTCCCCTGGCTCCACACACCAAATAAAATGATGGTTTCCCTTAAGAATGTCGTCACTCAATCTATCATTGGGAACCGTCACTCAAACCAACTATAAACGAAATTAAAGAAGCTAAGATAAAGGAATAAAGAAGTAATAAAACAACTAATCCAATAAAATTTCAACGAACAAACCCAGCGAGGGCACAATATCCAAAATAGAATGAACAAGCCCGACGAGGGCGCAATATCCAAAACAAGCCCGAAAGGGCACACAACAAATAACAAAATTTGACATAAGCACAACCCAACTGTCGCCACCCCCAACTAAAATCTACTGCAATGCCCTCAGTGCATAAATCCAAAATCAAATACAGAGAAAGTAGTATGAGGGGATCCCTGTGATGTAGCTAAAGGGGGCTCACTGGAGAACCACCTTCGCCGTGTGTCATGGAGTCATCATTTTCATGATCCTCGGTGTCTGAACCTCCACAAAAGCTCTTTATACTCTTCCACATCCTCTTGAGTAACTTATCTCTTGCTCTATCCTTTTTTTTCTGATCCTCGAGGCTGTCACTCATTGCTTTTATTTTCTTTTCTTGTTCTTCAAACATTTTTTCCAACCTCTGCTGACTCTCCTAAATCTTCTTCTGATGGTCAACCACATCATTCAATATTTCAGTCTGTGCCTCAGGTGGTACCAAAGGAATGCTAGTAGCCAATGCACTAATGGATGCCTGAACTCCGGATATCTGAGTGGAGAAGTGCTGAAATGGTCTAGGCATGGGTGGAGGTGCCTGGGTTGAGGTAATGGCACAAGGAGAGGGCTGAGTGCCCTATGTGGCTCCTAAAGTCGAACCAACATCCATCTTCCTCTTTTTGAGCATATTTTAGGGGCCTGCCTTCCTTAAAGGATGAATAGGAATCTTCGGATCAATCCAAGCATCTTCCGATGCATTCAAATCAACTCCCGCTGCCTGGCATAGCTCAATAATCAGGGAATGGAAGAACAAACTCTCATTGCTGCCCTTGACACAATTCTTTATCTCCCAGAGTATCAGTGGCCCCACATTAACGGGAACTTCATCAATCATCGCCGCCACATTCACTGCTCTGTATACAGGAACCTCACTCTCATTCTAAACCGGCTGCACCCTACTGCATATGATGGATAACCAAATACTTGCCTTCGCAGTGAAGTCATGAGAGTAGATCTTTGTTTCAAACATAGCCCATTTGGGCTCCTCTCCGGGATAGACCTGTGAAGCAATCCAGGGTCTGCCTATAGCTCTCTTTCCCCCCATAAGTGTAGTGTCATAATCCTCGAGCCCATAGTATCTATTTATCTTCTCGGCCCCAAATCTAAATATCCTTCCCCGGACAGTTATCACTGGGTCCTTGAAGTTTACGGCCGATGCATTGGCATAAAATTCTCGAACAACTATTTCATTGGACCTACATGGTGGATCTATGAAGCAGTTCCACTTTGCACTATGCAATCGGGCATAAAATTCAGGCGAGGCTGCCTCCACCCCTTGCATTGCAATGCCCCTTTCAGGAACCACCTTTTTGAATAGGTCAGCCCTATATTTCTCCTCACAAGCCACTGACATGAACTTTGTGCAATCATACTCCTCCTCCAAAATTTCATCCACTTGTCTTTCCGAATTTGATGTACTAGTACTCATTTTTCAATCCAAAGTACCTACAAAGATCATTTGCAAGGTGAGATTGTGGGCACAACATGTGATATAATGGAAAACGAGTGTTTTAAGAAAGAGAAGTTGGTTAGAAAGCAATGCAGTAGCTCTGGGCAGAGCTACTATTTTTCTGCGAACTGCAGTTGTTCAGCGCCATCGGCGCTCCAAAGGCGCGATCGCGCTAAGTCCATTTTGGATCTTGAGCACTATCGCGTAACAGGGGCGCGATTGCAACGTTGAGTCAACCCACAGGCAGCGCCATTGCGCAGGCCCAGCGTGATCGCGCTGAGCAACTGGACAGTCATTTTCTTCGACCAAACAACCTCCATTATGAAATTTTCAAAACTAGATCCTGGATTTAATTCATTCAGGGGGGTATTTCTCAACACTAAGCACCACAACAAAAATAATTTCTTGCTCTATTTCAATCGAATCCATCAACAACATAATTTTTGGGTCATTTAAAGCTTCATAACAATGGAGGAGCTTTTAGGTACTCAAGACTTCCCTAAATTTTGGCTCAACTCCACTTGTTTAACCCATAAATTCATACCAATAACCATGAAATAGAGGAAGGGAAAGACATACCTTGATGGCCGAATTTGGCGATCAATAGAGAAGAGAAAAGATGAGGCAACTTGTGCTCATAGTTCCAACTAAGCCCCATTACTTGTGTTTGTGATTTAGGCATTTAGCATCTCGGGGAGGTACTGAGGAGGAGAGAATTTACCTGATGAACTTGTAGTAGATGTGGAGAACTGAAAAGCTTCTTTCTTTTAATTTACTGCGCTGATGCTCGCTTAAGCGCGATCGCGATAGCGGTGCGCGATTGCGCTGCTCTCTGAAAGTTCTTTTAGCGCCATCGGCGCTGCTACAGCGCGATTGCTCTTCACAGTTTTCTTGAAAAATTTCAGCTGCTCACTGTTTTAATGTGCGATGGCTGATGTGATGGGCACTCTTCAAGGGGAAAAACACACCTACTTCGCATGTTCCAGCCACCTTTTAGCAGTTTACTATTTTGTATTTCTATGGCTGGTGCGCCGGGCACATTTCCAGGTGCAAAACGCACCCATTTCGCACACATTGACCTTCTCGGTTGCCTTACTGTCTTGGGGTGCATTTGCATCTGCAATGCACACACTTAGATGTGCGTTCGCACCCAATTTAACATGTCATTTTGGCACCCTTTTTGGTCTTTGGTTGGTTTTTAAGAGGCCTCCACTTCTCAACCTGCCCAAACAACTTCAAAAAGACTTGAAACATTATGGATTAGTCAAAAATCTACCACTAAGCTACTCTAATAAAAAAAGAAAAAAATTATAAACCTTCAAAATTTGAAATGATGGGTTGCCTCCCATCAAACGCACAATTTAACGTCGCAGCGTGACGCCAACTACCTTACCATTGAGATTTCCACTTGGAAGATTTGAACCTTCGACCCAAATTTGAATCGAGTTTCCGGTGACAATCCCGGGGTAAAGGTATGAACATGAGAAGTCCATTCTCTTGATTCTGCATATCGTACTTTTTAGCCTTCAAGTGAGGAAGGACGCTTTTCCTTCGTTCCACGACAAACTCAAACGCGGATAGACCTTCATCCACCCTCATTCCAAGGTCTCCAAAAGCTTGATTACTTCAACTTTCATCCATTCAATCAAAGATGTGTTTTAAGATGGCTTAGGAGTCTTTTTGTATCAATTGGGGTTTCCACAAGAGTGAAATGTCATTTCTGCCCATTTTCACATTCAGGTACAGTGAAGCGCGATCGCGCTAATACAATGCTATCACGCTCAAGGGAATCACACTGGCCAGTGCAATCGTGCTGAGGGGATGCGATCGCACCCTTGTCTTTGACTGGCATTGACCATGCTTTCTGCAGTGCTATCGCACCGTCCCAGCGCCATCGTGCACAAGCCCGTCCTCTGCCTTTCGCGCCATTGGTGCTCATGCAGCGTGATTACGCTGAGTTGCCCAGAAAATCAGAATTTCTTCCAATTTGACTTATTTTCATCTGATTCTGCACCGATCACTTCTAATTCAGATAATCTTGCAAAATAGAAGTAATCCGCATCAATTGCACTATTTTCCACTTATTATTAGCAAAAGCATAAGCTTAAGAGTTAAATAAGTAGGTAGAATACCAATTTATCAAACCCCCAAACTTGAAATATTGCTTGTCCTCAAGCAACTTAAAAATTCCTACTCAAGAGGCATACAACATACGTGCAAAAGACAATACCACAAGCCAAGGAAAGCATTTAATGCACTAAGCATGACTTTGGTTGGTACTAATGATTAGTCAATCATATGATAACTTAATCTAAGCATTCCCCTTCATTCAAAACACAATTCAAGGATGCAATGGACTATGGGGGCAACCAAGTGACAACAACCAATCCTCAAGATGTGACTCTAACCACTAGCTTACCAAACATACTCCTTGACTCATTTTTTGGAGTTTATCAACGTCACCAACTATCCTAATTTGCATTCCCTCACAAGAACGAACGTCCCAAAAACACATTAGGTACAAAAACAATCACAAGGGACAAATACAAACCCTGACACTTACAAAGAAGTTCAAGTGCACATATGTCAAACCATAGGCTTGCCCTTCATGTAAATCGCCACTAATGTAGGGTAGCCAAGCTTGGAAACACAATGGACTTGCGGGTTACGATATTGGCTAGGGTTAGGTAAGGATTTTATTTGGTTCAAGTTACTACACCTCCCTAATGCTCTTTGCTCTCATTTTGAACACCGCTCACATTTTTAATTTCAACTTTACCTTATTTATCCCTAACACAACCCAAGATTCTCCTTTTTAACTCATGATCATTCAACTCCTTATATCACCTTCACTTGGTAGCATCTATTTTTGCTTTTCATTTTGCTCATTGGATTGATCTTTTGGAGCAATTTTCAATTTGGAATCAAGGTGCTACCTTGCACTTGAAGTGCACTTCTTTTCTTCTCCTCATTTTATCACATGCACCCCCAAACTTAGGCGAATACTTAGGCATTTGCCTATGTTATCTTTTGTTTTTCCCTCCAAACTTAGGCTTTTAGCCTACATTTCATTTTCAAGCCATTAGGGAGGATTAGTGCCAAGATAGAGGTTCTAAGAAGGTCAAGGTGTTACAAGGTGCCAAAGAACGGTCACAAGCTCAAAGGTGTTCACTAGGATTTGATGTTATTGGGAAGTCATTTGGGTGAAGTGGCTATCAAAAAGGGCCTAAGGTAATCTTCAAAGCTCAGTCACACCTAGAATTTTTCCTTAAATCACATTCGGAGCAAGTTCTAGACGACTTATGCACAAGAATTATTCAACTAAACCTCACCACACATGACATGTGAATTATTCAAGAAGGATCAATTTTAACTTCCTAAGCAAGAACAAGTAGGAGCCACATTTCCATTAACAACGCTAATAAGTCTAGAGTCACAAAAAGATCAAAGGAGTTGTCACAAAATCACTCTTTGTCATGCATTTTTCACAAAAGATTTCGGAGGGGTATGCCCGTTTTGATTTGCATGCAAGACTAACTCCATTAGTACCAAACAATCACGCTACACAATTATCATAAGGATAAATCATCAATCTAGATTGATATGGGCACTTATAATTCACAAATGTATACACCCTAACATTCATGCAATTTTATCTAGACTAACGGGTACTCAGACTTCCCCTGGCTCCACACACCAAATAAAACGATGGTTTCCCTTTAGAATGTCATCACTCAATCTATCATTGGGAACCGTCACTCAAACCAACTATAAACGAAATTAAAGAAGCTAAGATAAAGGAATAAAGAAGTAATAAAACAATTAATCCAACAAAATTTCAACAAACAAACCCAGCGAGGGAACAATATCCTAAATAAAATGAACAAGCGACGAGGGCGCAATATCGAAAAAAAGCCCGACAAGGGCACACAACAACTATCAAAATTTGACATAAGCACAACCCAACTGTCACCACCCCCAACTAAAATCTACTGCAATGCCCTCAGTGCATAAATCCAAAATCAAATACAGAGAAAGTAGTATGAGGGGATCCCTGTGATGTAGCTAAAGAGGGCTCGCTGGGGAACAACCTTCGACGTATGTCATGGAGTCATCATTTTCATGATCCTCGGTGTCTGAACCTCCACAAAAGCTCTTTATACTCTTCTACATCCTCTTCAGTAACTTATCTCTTGCTCTATCCTTTTTATTCTGATCCTCGAGGCTGTCACTCATTGCTTTTTTTTCTTCTCTTGTTCTTCAAACTTCTTTTCCAACCTCTGCTGACTCTTCTCAATCTTCTTCTGATGGTCAACCACATCATTCAATGTTTCAGTCTGTGTATCAGGTGGTCCCAAAGGAATGCTAGTAGCCAATGCACTAATGGATGCCTGAACTCTGGATATCTGAGTGGAGAGGTGCTGAAATGGTCTAGGCATGGGTGGAGGTGCCTGAGTTGAGGTAATGGCACAAGGAGAGGGCTGGGTGCCCTATGTGGCTCCTAAAGTCAAACCAGCATCCATATTCCTCTTTTTGAGCATATTTCCGGGGCTTGCCTTCCTTAAAGGATGAATAGGAATCTTTGGATCAATCCAAGCATCTTTTGGTGCATTCAAATCAACTCACGCTGCCTGCATAGCTCAGTAATCAGGGAAGGGAAGAACAAACTCTCATTGCTGCCCTTGACACAATTCTTTATCTCCCAGAGTATCAGTGGCCCCACATTAACCAGAACTTTATCAATCATCGCCGCCACATTCACTGCTCTGTATACAGGAACCTCACTCTCATTCTGAACAGGCTGCACCCTACTGCATATGATGGATAACCAAATACTTGCCTCCGCAGTGAAGCCATGAGAGTAGATCTTTGTTTCAAACATATCCCATTTGGGCTCCTCTCCGGGATAGACCTGTGAAGCAATCTAGGGTCTGCCTATAGCTCTCTTTTCCCCCATAAGTGTAGTGTCATAATCCTCGAGCCCATAGTATCTATTTATCTTCTCTGCCCCAAATCTAGATATCCTTCCCCGGACAGTTATCACTGGGTCCTTGAAGTTTACGGCCGATGCATTGGCATAAAATTTCTCGAACAACTATTTCATTGGACCTACATGGTGGATCTATGAAACAGTTCCACTTTTCACTATGCAATCGGGCACAAAATTCAGGCAAGGCTGCCTCCACCCCTTGCATTGTAATGCCCTTTCAGGAACCACCTTTTTGGATAGGTCAGCCCTATACCGCTCCGCACAAGCCACTGACATGAACTTTGTGCGATCATACTCATCCTCCAAAATTTCATCAACTTGTCTTTCCGAATTTGATGTACTAGTACTCATTTTTCAATCCAAAGTACCTACAAAGATCATTTGCAAGGTGAGATTGTGGGCACAACATGTGATATAATGGAAAACGAGTGTTTTAAGAAAGAGAAGTTGGTTAGAAAGCAATGCAGTAGCTCTGGGCAGAGCTACTATTTTTCTGCGAACTGCAGTTGTTCAGCGCCATCAGCGCTCCAAAGGCGCGATCGCGCTAAGTCCATTTTGGATCTTGAGCACTATCGCGTAACAGGGGCGCGATTGCAACGTTGAGTCAACCCACAGGCAGCGCCATTGCGCAGGCCCAGCGTGATCGCGCTGAGCAACTGGACAGTCATTTTCTTCGACCAAACAACCTCCATTATGAAATTTTCAAAACCAGATCCTGGATTTAATTCATTCAGGGGGGTATTTCTCAACACTAAGCACCACAACAAAAATAATTTCTTGCTCTATTTCAATAGAATCCATCAACAACATAATTTTTGGGTCATTTAAAGCTTCATAACAATGGAGGAGCTTTTAGGTACTCAATACTTCCCTAAATTTTGGCTCAACTCCACTTGTTTAACCCATAAATTCATACCAATAACCATGAAATAGAGGAAGGGAAAGACATACCTTGATGGCCGAATTTGGCGATCAATAGAGAAGAGGAAAGATGAGGCAACTTGTGCTCATAGTTCCAACTAAGCCCCATTACTTGTGTTTGTGATTTAGGCATTTAGCATCTCGGGGAGGTACTGAGGAGGAGAGAATTTACCTGATGAACTTGTAGTAGATGTGGAGAACTGAAAAGCTTCTTTCTTTTAATTTACTGCGCTGATGCTCGCTTAAGCGCGATCGCGATAGCGGTGCGCGATTGCGCTGCTCTCTGAAAGTTCTTTTAGCGCCATCGGCGCTGCTACAGCGCGATTGCTCTTCACAGTCTTCCTAAAAAATTTCAGCTGCTCACTGTTTTAATGTGCGATGGCTGATGTGATGGTCACTCTTCCAGGTGCAAAACACACCTACTTGGCATGTTCCATCCACCTTTTAGCAGTTTACTATTTTGGAGTGATATGGCTAGTGCAACGGGCACATTTCCAGGTGCAAAACGCACCCATTTCGCACACATTGACCTTCTCGATTGCCTTACTGTCTTGGGGTGCATTTGCATCTGCAATGCACACACTTAGATGTGCGTTCGCACCCCATTTAGCATGTCATTTTGGCACCCTTTTTGGTCTTTGGTTGGATTTTTATGAGGCCTCCACTTCTCAACCTGCCCAAAAAATTTAAAAAGACTTGAAACATTATGGATTAGTCAAAAATCTACCACTAAGCTACTCTAATAAAAAAAGAAAAAAATTATAAACCTTCAAAATTTGAAATGATGGGTTGCCTCCCATCAAACGCATAATTTAACGCCGTGGCGTGATGCCAACTACCTTACCATTGAGATTTCCACTTGGAAGATTTGAACCTTCGACCCAAATTTGAATTGAGCTTTCGGTGACAATCCCGGGGTAAAGGTATGAACATGAGAAGGCCATTCTCTTGATTCTGCATATCGCACTTTTTAGCCTTCAAGTGAGGAAGGACGCTTTTCCTTCGTTCCACGACAAACTCAAACGCGGATAGACCTTCATCCACCCTCATTCCAAGGTCTTCCAAAAGCTTGATTACTTCAACTTTCATCCATTCAATCAAACTTAAGGTCGAAGCAAGGTTGAAGTGGGATTTGGGCGTCTCCACCTTCAAGCTTGACTCATTCATAACATCCTCACTTAGAGATGCTATGATATCATGACCCACACTTAGGGTAGTTGGTTGCAACACCACCTTCAATTCATGATCCTCTCTCGTGTTTCCTTTTTTTTTTGCCCTTGCGTCCACAAAGCATTACTTTATGGATTGAACATTCTCCTCTTGGGTTTATAGCGAGGCCAAGAGGGTTTGGAGCTTGCAATACATGCCTTCTTCGCTTGTTAATTCATGGTCCGTGTTAAGGTCACAAGCACCACTAGCAACATTGTTATCACTAGAAGGGGGAGGGGGACGATCATCATTGGGGCAATCGCTCCAATGTCCATCACGACCACCACATAAATAGCAATTGCGCCCATCATAGGAGAGAGATAGAGAGTACTTTCCTTTCCTAGAGCCAATTCTACATCTTCGTCCAAGGTGGGGTCCCCTATAATAAACACAATAGTCGGGAATATAAATTGGAATGCAACTATCACCCTTTTTAACATTCAAATAAGCCATGATGCCATCAACAAACGAAAACTAAATAAACGAAAAATAATTATTCACAAAATTGAACTAGAGTAAGTAAACTCAAATTATAAACTAACTCAATACGCCAAATTGTTCCCCGACAATGGCGCCATTTTTGATAACGCTCAAATCAAGCTCTCCAATTTGGAGGTCACGACAATTGCGATAGCAAAACAAAATTTATAATTCCCAACGAGTGTTGGGGTCATACCCAAGGGAACAATGTAGTCGCGATCGAGCTAATAAAGAGTCCAAGCAACTTATTAAAGTTTAATTAATAAAAAAGGGAAAAGATATCTAAAAGGGGGGATTTACGAACTACCACTAAAGATAAAAGAAAATCAAATAAAAGATAGAGTGATTAATGTCTTTCACCTTGTTTTCGCCAAGCAAGGATAACAAGAGAGAATTAGGAATAGGAATTCATTTCACAAGACTTGCACTCGGTTGACACCTAGGTAGTCTTGACTAAAGGTATGCCCTAATTGTCTCTAGACCAATTGAGCATATATCTCGTGTAGTTTCTCTAGAACTAACACGAGTAGGCAATAAACTAGCAAAATAACTTGGGTGAGTTGAGTTATCTCTAACCCCAACTCTTAGATGGGAGTTTCTGGCAACCAAGCTATGTCTAGCCTTGATCTAGAGTAAAACCCCCAAATCTCGACTAATGAATCTTCCAGAATTCAAGAATTTCTGTCTCGAGCAAAAACCCAAATTAGCAAGCTAAGTCAATGTGTGCAACCATTGACTATAAATTCAAGCATGGAGGATTCAATAGACCCAAATAATTAAACAAGAACAAAATCTATATATGAATTCAATAACCCAACAAGTATTATCTATAATACAAACCCAAAATCTCAAGTCAACAACACACCAATAAAATAGCAATTAAGAACAAGAGTTAAAGAATGGAAACTAAAGATTTTACAATAAAGAGCATCCAAATCTTCACACCTATGGTGTTGGTTGATGAACTTGCTCTCCAAGCTTGCCAAAAGTTCCAAAGATTAGCCAAAGATGTGTTTCAAGATGGCTTAGGAGTCTTTTTGTATCAATTGGGGTTTCCACAAGGGTGAAATGTCATTTCTGCCCATTTCACGTTCAGGTACAATGAAGTGCGATCGCGCTAATGCAACGCTATCACTCTCAAGGGAATCACACTGGTCAGCGCAATCACGTTGAGGAAACACGATCATGCCCTTGTCTTTGACTGGCATTGACAATACTTTCTGCAGTGCTATCACGCCGTCCCAGCGCCATCGCGCATAAGCCCGTCCTCCGCCTTCTGCGCCATTGGCGCTTACGCAGCGCGATTGCGCTGAGTTGCCCAAAAAATTAGAATGTCCTCTAATTTGACTTGTTTTCATCCGATTCTGCACCGATCACTTCTAATTCAGATAATCCTACAAAATAAAAGTAATCCGCATCAATTGCACTATTTATCCACTTATTATTAGCAAAAGCATAAGTTTAAGAGTTACATAAGTAGGTAGAATACCAACTTATCAATGACCCCTATCGGAGAACCCTCTACCTCTGTGTTGCAAATCACAAAATCCATCCTGATGGCGGGGCCTCTTATCTCTACCTCCGTAGGCCTCGCAATAAATATCCTCAATAGTGAGAGCATGATCACCAAATGTAAGAAAACTCTCCCTTCAATCCACCAAGTGCTCTGTAGCCAATTAGAGCTGTAGACTCAACCCTCTAACAAAGCAATGCACTATCTTGTGCTCGGTGGGCAGAATCATAGTGGCATGCCTAGCTAACTTGTAAAAGCGGATCTCATACTCAGAAACAATCATAGATCCCTGCTCTAGCCTAGTAAACTCACCTTTCAGTCGCTTCCTCAAACTATGGGGTATATACTAATCCAAGAAAGCCTCATAGAACTAAGCCCAGGTCATTGGAGGTGACCCAGTGATGAACGCTCATATCGTACTCTCCAATTAGGAGGCCACGATGATCGTGCAACAATATAAAATTAATAAACCCAACGAGTGTCAGGGTCGTACCCAAGGGACTTGGGCTAGCTATATATCAATTGTAATGGATTGAAGGTGAGAGTAATTGCTCAAAACAACAAGTAAGACGATGGGGGGAATTGGGAAAGTTGTCACTACAATCACAATTCAATTAAAAAATAAGAAAACTAAAGCAGATGTACCAAGTTTAACTAGACGATTATGGATGCATATCCGATGGGTTTTTTGTTATGGGTTTGGGTAAATACCAATTCATACCTATTTTCTCTTAGTGACATGAATATCATTGGTCATAAGTAAGATTTGCTTAACTCTCGATCAATAATCTTATTTCTGATGATCTCGGCTAGAGCATCATCAGTTTTACCAGTAAATAACTAATCTAGCTTGGGAGGTCACACTATCTCTAGCTTAGACCCTTAAATAGGAGAATATGACGATAAGAGCTATTCCTAGCCTCAAATCTGAGTGGAATCCCAAGTTCCCACTAACAATATCACATCCGAAACTATAAAATCCTTTCTCAAGCAATCACAGAGTCAAGTAATGTAAATTAATGTTTACAACCACCAATTTTAGCATTAAAACTAGGTGAAATTGTTAGACCCATGTCAATTAAGCAACTATAAGCAAGAATAGATAACACCCATACCCATTTCTTAAACACCCATCATCAATGCACCCCTAGACAAGAGAATTTAGCCACTCATAGTGAGAGAGAAAGAGATACCAGCTGGTAATTCAAAATCCCTTCCATTAGAGCTGAATCTCTAGTTCTAGCTTCATTTGAGTACATAATTGTTAACCAAGAGAATTGGATTGAAACCGTCTTCTCAATGGAGGTGGAAAACTTAGTCTCCAAGCTCAAAAGTCTTCAAAATATTCAGAATGATAAAAGTTATTTACAATTGTGCCTGTAAAGGCCTTTTATAGTTTCCCAAAATGTCACTAAAAATTAGGACAAAAAAGCCCTTCGAGCAGTGTGCAACACGATGTGCGGTTCTCTAGTCGCGATGTGCACATCGCACACCTTCTTCAACTCAACCAGTGACTTCAACTGCATTTGTGAGCTTCCTGCAGAGATGGTGCATTTTGCACCATGAGACGTGTGCGTCGCACAGCGACCACACTCCTTAGAAGAATCTTTAGAGACTTTTACAGTTTTATGCGGAGAAGGTGTGAATCGCACCTTGGCTTGTGCATGTCGCACAGCTGATAAACACTCAAATCACGCTCAAAGAATTATCATTCAACAAATTGTCGGTGCATGTTAGGTAGCTCATCTTTGACCTCGCCCAAATTGAAACTTTGCTCCTCATTGAATCCTCTATCTTTGTCACGATTGTAGAAGGCTTTCATGCCCTCTACTCCAAAATAGAGTCTCGCTTCTTCAACTGTAGACCTTTGCCTAGGTTGGCTTCTAGTGTTTCACCTTTTTGAGGACATATTCTGCATACAAAGATTGTGAGCTAAAACAAAAACAAAACCTAAAAAGAAGTTAGCCAACTACAAAGGATGGAATGCAAAGGATTGGAAAAACAAAGTAGGTGAATGATGGCTTATGCGGACCACGTGCGAAACGCACCAGAGAGAGTCTATGTTGCATATGCTATCGCACAAGCAGACAGAATCCTACATGGAATTTTTTGTCGAGGTGCAAAGCTGGTGCGATTCACACCATCAAAAGTGCGTGTCGCACCAGGTGTCGCCCCTTGAATCAGTGGCCTGTCTCTTTCTTTTTAAACATGGTGCGATGCCTTATGCAACTCGCACATCAAGATCTATGCATTTCATGTGAAGCATACAAAGTCACAATTTGGAATTTTTAGTTCCTTGTGTCCTTATGAATTCCACATGTGATTCATGGAGCAAGATATGCCGAAGCACCGGGCACCCCGCAATAAACCAATCAGCATTAACAATGGGAGACTAGGGATCACATGACCATAACTTCCGGGCACTTAGACTTCCCTGGATTCTCATTGACATAATAGCAGGCAAGAAAGGAACTTAACATCTTCTCTTAAGATGAATGTTACGCTGTCTATCATTGGGAACATCAAGCCCTACTTGCAACAATGGGTACCAATAAGCGCAGCAATAATCAACCCCTCCCTCACAAGATTATACACCCCAAATAGATTCTCAACGAAGATCATAGGCATACAATCAGTGAAATTCAGCCTTAATAATCAATTTTTAATCAAAACCTCATGACAAATGATGATTTACCCTTAAGAACGACGTCACCCAATCTATCATCGGGCCAAATCATTCGTTCATCACAAGTGGGTTACTCAGACTTCACCCCATCAGATAATTCAAGGCTAAAAATCACTACCAATTAACATACATTACTAAAATTAAGGTTCTACCAAGTTGATACATAGCAATATCATCAATACAACTTAAAATTGGGGACCCAAAACTTTCGGATCTCACCCAAAATCAACATGGCAATTTTACTAAGCATACTTCACAATATGAGTTCCCAACCTTCATAAAAACAAGTATTTAACGTCGGGGAACTTACCACAAACAAAGATTATGAAGAGAGGAGTGAAGATTGAAGTTTTTTGAACTTTCAACAATGGTGACCCACGAGACCTTCTTGGAGGATGACGGTGGCACAACGGTGAAGGAGTGGTGGAGAAAGTTGGTTAAGAGAAGAAGAAGATTTTGGGGGAGTTTGAGGAATTTAGAGAGGGTTTTGGGAGAGAATTTTGGGAGTCGGAGAGAAAAGATGGTGAAAAAAGAAGAGAAGAGGCGGTTTTAAAAGAATAGGGCGAAGAAAAGTCAGCTGGGTCATCGCTGGGTCGGGTCGGTCAAAGGGTTAGGTCAATTAAAATTCAAAATTATCTTCCGTGTGCCACGACATGTGATTTGCACCAGGAAAGGTGTGGACCATATAACGTATCGCACATGCCCCCTCTTTCTCCCCTGGGTTGCCCAGGAATCTGTTTTACCATGCGATGGACATAGCCAATCACACGTTGCCTCCAAACTTTCAAATTTCCTTCAGGCTTCTGTTTCACCATGCGATAGGTTGTGTGACACACATAAATGCTTGTGCAGTCTGCACAGTCTACCGCATGGCCCCTTTTTGCCTTGCTTTCCCTTGTTAAATTTTTCCATCCATGCATTCCCTACAAAAACACCAAAAACCACAAAAGATAACCAAAAACAAATAAAGAAACTTGGGTTTCCTCCCAAGCAGCGCTTGATTTAATGTCACGGCACTATGATACTACCTCAATCCTCAATCATTCTTTGGGTTGGCAATGGTGTTGCTAGGCAACGTCCCTTTCATCCTCGGGTTCATTTGGCTTTAGAGGTGGTTCATTTGGGCCTCAAGATGCTTGATCAAGGCCGAGTGAGAGCTCACAGTTTGATGAAGTGTTGAAGCTTCACTCTTTAGCTCGCTCACTCCCTTATTTGTGGTGTCTACCTTCTTAAAAACCAAGGACAACATGTCCTCCAACTTGGATTGGCCGGGATTACTTGTGCTCGGTTGTTAGAGAGAGTCCGCTTTTTTTGGAGGGATATAGGGATTCGAACTCCGATGGTTGAAACGATCACCATCCTTGTCTCTATCCCGCCAATTTTTGTCTCTTTCTTTATCTCTAATCCAACCTTTGTTCTCCTCCCTCGAGCGATAATACCCGGGATGAGAACCCTCCGACACAAAACATAGCTTTCCATCAACCACCGTCATAATCTCATCATCACTAGCTTTGATTTTTCATGTACTCACTGCATTCACTGTCTTAGCACCATCAGCTCCCATCACATGCTTGGCCATCAAATCAATTTGTGTCATCATTTTGGCCATTGCCTCATCTCGCTCCTCCTATTTTTTCCTTGATTCATTAATCAAGATGGATGAGGGTCTACCCAAAGTTGACACATCCGCTTCTCTTGTATGCCAAGCTTGATTGGTCTTTGTCATTCGCTATAACAAAGTCGAGGCAATGGGGAACTCTAAGTCCATGAAGGTACCACCTCCAAGATTGTCAGCCACCGATTTATTCATAGAGTTCAATGATCGATAGAAGCTTTGTAGCAACACATTGTTTGACAACTCGTGATTTAGACACAAGAGAAGCTTCTTTTTGAACCTCAGCCAAACTTCATGTAAAGTCTCATCCGGGAGCTGCCTAAAGTTGGTAATCTCATCTCTTAGCTTCATCATTTGAGATGGAGGAAATAATCTTGAGGTAAATGCCTCAACCAACTCGGCCTAAGATGTGATAGAGTCATCTGAAAATTCTTCCAACTATGATGTGGCTTCCTCTGTCAAGGAAAAAGTGAATAGGCACAATCAGATGGATTCTTGGGAGATATGTTGAAAGATGAACGGTTGGCAAATCTCCACAAAATTTTGAATATACCAGTTGGCATCTTCATGTGCTGCTCCACCAAATAGACCTTTCATTTGGATTAAGTGGAGCATGGTGCTAGTAACATGAAATACAACATTTCCCATCATGGGAGGTAGGCGGATTGCACCTACACCCCCTTGCATCATATGCTTAGCCTCGTCGCCTTCTATGAAGCCGTCAATGCTCTTGTTGTCTTCAGCCTTGTTCATAGGCTAGCCTGCTTAATCACAACACAAATAACAAATAAAGTTAAAAGAAACAAGCACTCTCAAGGTGACTTCAAAACAATAATAAAAAATAGCTATCAACTCAAGTCCCCGACAATGGTGCCATTTTTGATGAACGCTCAAATCGTGCTCTCCAACTAAGAGGCCACGACGATCGTGCAATAAAATAAAATTTATAAACCCAATGAGTGTCAGGGTTGTACCCAAGGGACTTGGGGTAGCTATATATCAATTTTAATGGATTGAGTTCAAGGTGAGAGTAATTGCTCAAAACAACAAGTAAAAAGATGGGGTGAATTGGGAAAGTTGTGACTACAATCACAATTCAATTAAAAAACAAGAAAACTAAAGCGGATGTACCAAGTTTAACTAGACGACTAGGGATGCATATCCGATGGGGTTTTTCTTATGGGTTTGGGTAATTACCAATTCATACCTATTTTTTCTTAGTGACATGAATAGCATTGGTCATAAGTAAGATTTTCTTATCTCTCGATCAACAATCTTATTTTCGATGATCTCGGCTAGAGCATCATCAGTTTTACCAATAAACAACCAATATAGCTTGGGAGGTCACACTATCTCTAGCTTAGACCCTTAAATGGGAGAATCCGATGATAAGAGCTATTCCTAGCCTCAAACCTGAGTGGAATCCCAAGTTCCCACTAATAATATCACATTCGAAACTATGAAATCCTTTCTCAAGCAATCACATAGTCAAGTAATGTAAATTAATGTTTGCAACCACCAATTTTAGTATTAAAACTAGGTGAAATTGTTAGACCCATGTCAATTAAGCAACTATAAGCAAGAATAGATAACACCTACACCAATTTCTTAAACATCCATCATTAATGCACCCCTGGACAAGAGAATTTAGCCACTCATGGTGAGAGAGAAAGAGATACCAACTGGGTAATTCAAAATCCCTTCCATTAGAGCTGAATCTCTAGTTCTAGCTTCAATTTGAGTACACAATTATTAACCAAGAGAATTGGATTGAAAACCTCTTCTCAATGGAGGTGGGAAACTTAGTCTCCAAGCTCAAAAGTCTTCAAAATATTCAGAATGATAAAAGTTATTTACAATTGTGCCTGTAAAGGCCTTTTATAGTTTCCCAAAATATCACTAAAAATTAGGACAAAAATGCCCTTTGGACGGTGTGCGATGCGACATGCGGTTCGCACGTCGAGATGTGCATGTCACACATCTTCTTCAACTCAACTAGTGACTTCAGCTTCATTTGTGAGCTTCATGCGGAGATGGTGCATTTCACACCATGAGATGTGCGCGTCGCACAACGACCACAATCCTTAGCAGAATCTTCAGAGACTTTTGCAACTTCATGCGGAGGAGGTGCAAATCGCACCTCAGCTTGTGCGTGTCGTACAACTGATAAACTCTCAAATCATGCTCTCCAATTAGGAAGTCATGACGATCATGTAGTCAAAACAAAATTTATAATTCCCAATGAGTGTCGGGGTCGTACCCCAGGGAACAATGTAGTCGCGATTGAGCTACTAAAGAGTCCAAGCTACTTATTGAAGTTCAAATAACAAAAAGGGAAAAGATATAAAAAATGAGGGTTTTAGACTAAAACTAAAACATAAAGAAAACCAAATAAAACATAGAGTGATCAATGGCTTTCACCTTGCTTTCACCAAGCAAGGATAACAGGGGAGATATGGGCTTGGGAATTCAAATTCACAAGACTTGCACCCGATTGAAACTTAGGTAGTCTTGGTCATAAGTGTGGAATTCTATCTCTCAATCAACATCCATATTTCTGATGATTTTGGTTAGAACATCATTCGGTGCGATAAATAAGCAACCAATTAACTTAGGGTGGTCATCTTATTCCTAGCTCGGACCCTTAAATGGGAGATTCCATGATAGGAGCTATTCCTAGCCTCCAATCTAGATGGATTCCCAAGTACCCACTATTGGAGCTTCCTAAATTTAGGGAGATTCTCTCCCGATCAATGACCCAAATCAGAAAGCTAAGTCAATATTTGCAACCATTGTCCATAAATTCAAGCAATGGAAGATTCAAGAGACCCAAATAATCAAACAAGAACAAAATCTAGATTTAGAATCAAATACCCAAACATGTATTATCTCTAATACAAACCCAAAATCTCAAGTCAACAATACACCAATAAAATAGCAATTAAGAACAAGAGTTGAAGAATGGAAACTAAAGATTTTACAATAAATTCCTCCAAATCTTCACTCCTATGGTGTTGGTTGCTGAATCGTGCTCCCAAGCTTGCTCAAAAGTTGTGAAAATAACCAAAGATATGTTCCCAATCGGCTGGGAAGAGTTTTATGTGAAATGGGGGTTTCCAAAAGTGGGAATTTCCAAATATGTCCTACAGCTGCTGATGTCTTCATCGCGATCGCGTGCAAGTATATCGCGATCAAGAGGTTCCACTTTTTACTTAACCGCGATCGCGTGATCCACTATACGGTCGTGATGCTTTGAGTTTCTGCCAACTCTTCGCAATCGGGTGGCTTTGTCTTCACGATTGCGATGACCAATTTGATGCCAGTGTCCAACAACTCCTCTTTTTGCTCCATTTGACTTGTTTTCACTTGAATCTTTCTCGAACACTTCTAAAATACATAAATCTTCAAAATAGAAGAAATTGGTGTCAAGTTGCACTATTTATCCACTTCAAACTAGCAAAAGCATAAGATTAGAAGCTAAATAAGTAGGTAGAATACCAACTTATCAAACCCCCAAACTTGAATTATTGCTTTTCCTCAAGCAATCTAAAAACTATAACTCAAGAGGCATAGGACACAAGTGCAAATGACAATACCACAAGCCATGAAAAACCCATTTCAATCACCAAGTATGACTTCGGTTGGTACTAATGATTAGTCAATCACATGATAATTTACCCTAAGCATTCCCCTCATTTCAAAACATAATTCAATGATGCAATGGAACACTAAGAACAATCAAGTGAGAACAATCAATCCTCGAGATGTGACTCAAACTACTAGCTTACCAAAATATGCTTATTTGACCCATTTTCGGAGTTTATCAATGTCACCAACTATCCTAATTTGCATGCCCTCACAAGAACGAAAGTACTAAAAACATATTATGTACAAATAATAATCACAAGGGACAAACACTCACACTCACACTCACAAGGGAATTCAAATGCACACACGTCGAACCATAGGCTTGCCCTTCATGTAGATCGCCACAAATGTAGGGTAGCCAAGCTCAGAATCACCAAGGACTTGCGGGTTATGATGTTGGCTAGGGTTAAGGTGATGATATCATTTGGTTCAAGTGACTACACCTCCCTAATAATTTTTTCTCTCATTTCGAACACCGCTCACATTTTCAATTTCAACTTCACCTTATTTCTCCCTCACACAACCCAACATTCTCCTTTTTAACTCATATTCATTCAACTCCTTATATCACCTTCACTTGGTAGCACCTATTTTTTCTTTTCAACTTGTTCATTGGATTGATCTTTTGGAGCAATTTTCAATTCGAAATTAAAGTGCTACCTTGCACTTGAAGTGCACTTCTTTTCTTCTCCTTATTTGATCACATGCACCCCCGAACTTAGGCATTTGCCTATGTTATAGTTCGTTTCCTCCAAACTTAGGCTTTTAGCCTACTTTTCATTTTCAAGCTATTAGGGAGGATGGGTGCCAAAATAAAGGTTCCAAAAAGGTCAAGGTGTTACAAGGTGCCAAAGGATAGTCACGAGCTCAAAAGGGATTCACTAGGGTTGATGTCATGAGAAGTCATTTGGGTGAAGTGGCTATCAAAAAGGGCCTAAGGTCATTTTCCAAGCTTGGTTACACCTACAATTTTGCCTTAAATCATATTCGGGGCAAGTTCTAGATGACATATGATAAGAGTAATCTACCAAGGAGTGCGGTTGCCATGTGACACACACATCCCGTGGTACGAAACACACCACCTTCGCACAAAGCCTACCTATGAGGCTGAATTCACAGACCAATATGAAGAAGGTGTGTCATGCGTACACTATGACGTGCGAACCACAAATCGCATTGCACACCACCCGGAGGACAATTTTGTCCTAAATTTATGTGACGATTTTGGAGCATATAAAAGCCAATTTTAGGCTTATTTTGTGTATACAATTTTATAGAGAGATTTCAGATAGAGAACTTGGTGATATTTTTAGCTTGTAAAACTTTTTCTCCATTTCCATTGATAGAGGGTTTTCAATCCAATCTTTTGGTTCACAAATTGTGTTCCTAATTTGATTCTAGAACTTGAGAATCAACTACAATGGATGGGAATTTGATTTACCCAGCTGGTATATCTTCTCCCCCTTCTATGAGTGGCTAATTTCTCGTCTAGGAGTGTATTGATGATGAGTGCTTAGCTAATGGGTGTGGGTGTTACTAATTCACTTTTATAATTGCTTATCTGAAATGGGTCTAGTAATTTCACCATCTTTTAATCTAAAATTTGTGGTTGCAAACATGAATTTACCTTACTTGGCTATATAATTGCTCGAGAGAGAATTTTGTAGTTGTGGATGTGAAATTGATAGTGGGTACTTGGGAATCCACTTAGATTGGAGGCTAGAGATAGCTCCAATCACGGAATCTTCCATTTAAGGGTCCGAGCTAGAGATAGGATGACCTCCCCAAGCACTTGTTGGTTGGTTATTTAGCATACTAAATGATGTTCTAACCGAAATTATCAGATATGTGGATATTGATCGAGAGATAACAATCCACACTCATAACCAATGCTACCCATGTCAATAGGTTAAAATTGAAGTGAATTAGTGATTACCCTATCCTATAGCGAATGCTCCATCGAAAATGCATCCCTAGTCATCTAGTTCTTATTGGTACACCCATCTTGATTTTATAGCTTTTTATTGAATTGAGTTAGTAGTGGCAACTTTCCCAATTCCCCCCATTTTATTGTTTTGGTTTTGTTGAACAACTACTCTCACTTTGAAATCACTTCGCACAATCTCTAATTAGTGAAATCAAGTCCCTTGGGTACGACCCCGACATCCGTTGGGTTCATAAATGTGTTTTGACTATGCGATCGCTGTGACCTCCTAGTTGGAGAGCCACGATTTGAGCGTTCATAAAAAATGGCGCCATTGTCAGAGACTTGAGTATTAGCTAGTTTTTGATTGTTGTTGCGAAGTCAATTTAAGAGTGCTTGTTTTCTTTTACTTTTTGTTGTTTTTGTGTTGATTGAGCAGGCCGGCTATGGACAAAGTCTAGGACAATGAGAGCACTATGCTCCATCTAATTCAAATGAAGGGGCTATTTAGTGGAGCTGCCCATGAAGATGCCAACCGGCATATTCGTAATTTCGTGGAAATTTGCCAACCATTCATCTTTTAACATATTTCCCAAGAATCCATCTGATTGCACCTCTTCCCTTTCTCCTTAACAGGGGAAGCCACAGCGTGGTCGGCAAAATTACCGGATGACTCCATCACTTCTTGGGCCGAGTTGATTGAGGCATTTACCGCTAGATTCTTTCCTTCATCTCGAATAATAAAGTTAAGAGATGAGATTACCAACTTTAGGCAGCTCCCGGATGAGCTTCTTCATGAAGTTTGGCTATGATTCAAAAAGAAGCTTCTATTGTGCCCAAACTATGAGTTATCATACAATGTGTTGCTCCAAAGCTTCTACCAGTCATTGAACTCTACGAACAAATCAGTGGCCGATAATCTTAGAGGTGGTACCTTCATGGACTTGGAGTTTCCCATAGCCTCGACTCTCTTAGAGCGAATTACGAAAACCAATCAAGCTTGGCACACAAGAGAAGCGGACATGCCAACTTCGGGAATGCCCTCAACATTCTTAAAAAATAAAACAAGGAGAAAAGACGAGGAGCGAGATGAAGCTTTGGCTAAAATGATGACTCAAATTGATTTGATGGCCAAGCATGTGATGGGAGCTGGTGTTAAGAAGGTGAATGCAGTAAGTACACCTGACTTTGAGGTGAATAATTTTGAGCTTATGACTGAGGTTGATGGTAAGCTATGCTATGTGTCAGAGGGTTCTCGCCCGGGGTATTATCGCCCACGGGAGGAGAATCAAGGTTAGATTAGAGGCAAAGTGAGCGATTGTAATTGGCGTGAACGAGATAAGGATGGTGATCGCTTTAATCACCGGAGCTCAAATCCTTACATCCCCCTAAACAAATATGATTCTCTATACTACCCGGGCACAAGCAATCCCGAACAATCCAAGTTAGAGGCATGTTGTCCTTGGTTATTAAGAAGGTGGACATTACAAACTCGGGAGTGAGTGAGATAAAGAGTGAGGTCTCTACACTTCACCAAAAGGTGAGCTCCCATAACGCCTCGATCAAACACCTTGAGGCCTAAATGACCCACCTATCAAGCCAAATGAACCCACGGATGAAGGGAACATTGCCTAGCGACACAGTCAATAACCCCAAAAATGAATGAGGATTGAGGTAGTATCATCGTGCCGCGATGTTTAATCAAGCGCTGCTTGGGAGGAAACCCAAGTTTCTTTCTTTATTTTTGGTTATCATTATTGTTTTTGATATTTTGTAGGGAATGCATGGAATGGAAACATGGACAAAGGAAAACGAGGCAAAAATGTGTCGTGCGGTGGACCGTGTGGATCGTACAAGCAATTGTGTGTGTCGCATAGCCAACCACACACCAAAATAGAAGGCCTGTATGAAAAGTGAAAAATAGAGTTGATATGCACAAGGCTGTGCGAGCCGCACAAGCCCATGTGCGTGTCGCACCTCCATCACATCAGAAAACAGATGCCTGGGTAAGCCCAAGAGAGAAAAAGAGCATGTGCGATACGCCATGCGGTCCACATCTTGCCTGGTGCGAATCGCATGTCACGGCACACAGGAGGTCAATTTGAATTTTTTATTGACCTAAACCATTGACCGACCTGACCCGAAGATGACCCAGCCGACTCTTCTTCTTATTTTTCTTTTAAAACTGCATCTCTCTCTTCTTTTTCCACCATCTTTCTCCACAACTCTCAAAATCCTCCACCAAAATTCTCTCCAAACCCCTCAAACTCCCACAAATCCTTCTCCTCGTCTCACCCAATCTTCTCCACCACTTCTCTAAGTCACCACCGTCATTCTCTGGGAGGTCTTGTGGGTCACCATTCTTGGAATTCAAAAAGCTTTGATTTTCGTTCTTCCCTTCATAATCTTCACTTGTGGTAAGTTCCCTGACATTAAATAGTTGTTTTTATGGTTGTTGGAAACTCATATTGTGAAGTATGCTTGGTAGACTAGCCATGTTGATAATGGGTGATATCCAAAAATTTTGGGTCCCCAATTTTGAGTTGTAATGATGAAATCTTTTAATGTCAACTTGGTAGATTGTAAATCTTAACTATGCATATTGATTGGTAGTAATGTTTAGCCTCAATATCTATGATGGGGTGAAGTCTGAGTAACCCAGTTGTGACTAGTGCTTGATTTGGCCCGATGATGGATTGAGTGACGTCGTTCTTAAGGGTAAGTCATCGGTAGTCACAAGGTTTTGATTGATAATTGATAATTGAGGTTGAATGTTGCTGATTGTATGCCCGTGATCCTTATTGAAAATCTAGTTGGGTTATATAACCTTGTGAGGGGAGGCGGTTAATTGTTGATATGCTATTGATGCCCAACGTTGCAAGGAGGGCTTGATGTTCCCGATGATAGACGGGGTAACATCTATCTTAAGGGAAGTCGTTGAGTCCTTTCTTGTTGGTTTTGTGTTTATGGAAATCCGGGGAAGGCTGAGTACCCAGAAGTTATGGTCATGAATCCCCTTTTCCCCCTTTGTTATTATGAATTGGTTGTGTATGGTGCTAAGTGTTGACGCACATCTTGCTCCATGAATCATATGTGTAACTCACGAGAACACAAGGAACCAAAAATTTCAATTGTGTCTTTGTGCGTTTCACATACGATGCATAGATCTTGATATGCGGGTGGCCCAAGGCGTCGCACCAAGTTGAAAAGCAAGTGCAGAACACTGATTTGAGGGGTAAAACACGGTGTAACACGTACTTCTGATGGTGCGGATCACACCAGCATCGCACCTCAGTAGAAAAAAATAATTTCATGAAGGTTCTGTTGGCTTGTGCGACAGCACATGCGACATTCACTCTTCCTAGTGCGTTTTGCATGTGGTCCGCACAAGACAACTAACACCTACTTTGATTTCTACTCTATTGCATTCCACCCTTAGTAGATTTTGTTTTTATTTTTGGCTCACAATCTTTGGATGCAAACTATGTCTTCTGGCAGGAGAAACCCGGGAAACCAAGCAAGGCAAAGATCAGCTGCAGATGAAGCAAGGATCTGCTTTGCAATAAAGGGCATGAGAGCTCTCTACAAATGGTACAAATAAAGAGGATTCAATGTGGATTAGAGCTTTAATCTAGGGGAAGTTGGTGATGAGTTACCAAATATGCACCACCAATTTGCTACTAGAGGGTGGCAGCCATTTCAAGATTTACCCGGGGGATATTATGAAGAAATAGTCCGCGAATTCTTTGCGGCTTACCAAGCCATACAGGATTCTAAAGGCTATAAAGGCCCCAAAGACAAGTTTCCCAATCTTGATGCTGTCACTGTTAGAGGCAAGAAAGTATCCGTCACCACCTCGACAATCAATGCTATATATTGGGGACACCCAATTAACCCTGCACCAACCCTAATAGCTAGAATGATCGCTAAGTTCAAGCCATATCAAGATACTGCTCGCACCATTGCTCTATCCACCCCTGTGTGGTCCACCATGTGAGGTGATATACCGAGGAGATCATTGGTATTTGAGGCGCGACTTTGGTATGATCTAGTGCGCAACCGCATTCTCCCCTCTCAGAATGACCAAAAGATAACTCAAGAGGGTGCCATTATAATTGAGGCTATCATGACGAGGGAGCATATAAACTTTGGAGATGTGGCTGCAATGGTAATCCAAAGGAAAGATCATCGCAAAAATAACTCCTTCCCCTTCTCGGTCCTGATCACCAAGTTGTGTGCTAAAGTGGATGTTCCTATTCTCCCTTGTGAAAAATTCATTCATGCCATCGGGGTCATCGATATTGATAAGAAGACAGACAAGGATTCCCCCAGGTTCAAGGGCAAAGGATAGAGCAGCTGAGTGAGATTGATAGTGACAAAACTGGTGTTAGAGCAAGAAATTCTCCCCTCTCTCGGGATACATCAGAGGCACGCCCACAGGCCCCCACACCCTCTATGACAAAGAGTTGTCTTCAAGATATGGTCAACAAAACTCATAGTCATGAAAAGCAACTGGAAGACTTAGCCACAAAACTACCTGGAATGATCAACAGGGCGGTTAAGAGTGCAGTGAAGGGGGTGGTTGATAGTCTGAACATGCTATGCAAGCGAGTTGATGTTATGAAAGCGATAATTTCAAAACTCTGTAAATATATTGACAAGTCCAAAGGCAAAGATCCGGTGGTGGAGGTTGATTTAACCACATTGCCTCTACCCAGGAGGATTCCCAGCCCGTTGGATAACTTGTTTGCCTCCTATGCGGAAGAAAAGCTGCCTGATCATGCTGAGCAAGAGCTAGATGATTATGAGAACCCCGAGTTTCAGAGAGTTCTTTGTGACTCCACAATTTCGGTAACCTCTCGAAGGGGTGGTGCTGGCCCAATTAGGAAGAATATTGAAAAAGAAGCAGCTTCTGATGGTGATGATGATGAGGAATAGATCCTACAGGAGTTCCACCCTTTTCCCATTGCACTATGAGCATTGAGGACAATGCTTCTTTCATGGGAGAGGGTGGCTTTCTTTACTTGCTTTTTGGTGCCTGTGAGTGGGTTTGAGACAATTTATTGCCCTTGTCGGGCCTAGTTGACTATTCTGCTTAGTTTTATTTGGCCCTTGTCGGACACATTTTGGATAATTGATTGTGATGCCATTATTTTTTCTTTCTTTTTAGATTATATTGTTGACTTTGAGCTTAATTATGCCCTCGTCGGGCTTGATGTTGTTATTGTGCGCTGGGTTAGTCTTACATGCCCCATTGTTCTACTACTCGTGCCTTGAAAATGCACTAAATGCCTACGCCTAGGCTTGTTCTCGATTGATTCATGAGCGCGAAAAATTGTGAATCGCCTTGTTGATAGTAGCGTAGAAATAAACTCTGAGGGTTTTCTTAATACTACGGCTCTTTCCCAAGGAGCAAAAGTTTTGATTATTTTCTTTTTCTTTTCTTTTGTTTTTATGTGTCGAACCGGGTTGGTGTTTCCCTATGATAGATTGAGAGGCAACTTTCTTAAGGGAAAATGCCAAGTTTAGTTTAGAATTGAGTCCGTAAGTGCTTATCTCATAATGGGCCCACCAAAAATTTTTCTTGGCAAATTGTTTTGTTGAAAGGAAAGAAAGAAGGGAAATGAATTTTTGAGGAAAAGAGTTCTCTTGTGATGACTTGCACACTCTCGCTTTGGCTTGATTGACTCACAAACTAGTGTGTAATGAACTCGGAATAGCTTGTCAAAAGTCATTTGCCCCAATTGAGTGTGGGACTCATGGATGAAGTCTTGTGGCAAGATGCCTTGTGCGGTGAGGCTTTACCTTGATTCTTGTGCATAAGTGTCATCTAGAACTTGCCCCGAATGTGATTCAAGGCAAAATTCTAGGTGTAACCAATCTTGGGTAATGACCTTAGGACCTTTTTGATAGCCACTTCACTCAAATGACCTCCCAATGACATCAAATCCTAGTGAACCCTTTGAGCTTGTGACCATTCTTTGACACCCTTGTAGCACCTTGACCTTCTTGGAACCTCTATCTTGGCACCCATCCTCCCTAATTGCTTGAAAATGAAATGTAGGCTAAAAGACTAAGTTTGAGGGGGGGGGGGAACAAAAGATAACATAGGCAAATGCCTAAGTTTGGGGGGTGCATGTGAACAAATGAGGAGAAGAAAATAAATGCACTTCAAGTGCAAGGTAGCACCTTGATTCGAGAATTGAAAATTGCTCCAAAACAATCAATCCAATGAGCAAATTGAAAAGCAAAAAATAGGTGCTACCAAGTGAAGGTGATATAAGGTGTGAATGATCATGAAGTAAAAAGGAGAAATATTGGGTTGTGTGAGGGAGAAATAAGGTGAAGTTGAAAATAAAAAAATGTGAGCGGTGTTTGAAATGAAAACAAAGAGCATTAGGGAGGTGTAGTCACTTGAACCATATGATATCCTCACCTTAGCCCTATCCAATATCGTAACCCATAAGTCCTTGGTGATTCCGAGCTTGGCTACCCTACATAAGTGGCAATCTACATGAAGGGCAAGCCTATGGTTCGACGCGTATGCACTTGAACTTCCTTGAGAGAGTGAAAGTCTTCTTGGTTCTCTTATAATCCCGTGATTAAGAATTGAATAATTGTGAGTGGGATTCTCTCTTGTGGTGAGTGGCATCATGCACTTGAATCGAAGAATGAGTCTCTATTTCAATTGAAGGGAATGAATGAGAAAAGTTGTGTGGCGAATCTCGAGGCAAACCTTGACGGATCTTGTTTTTGAATGGCAAATTCCCTTGATTTTAAATGAGATAGGATGTCCTTTTGAAAACAATTTTTGAAATAAGCAATTGCCTTGAGCATGTGGGGGTCCAAATTGAGATAAGCATGGTAGTTGAGTCTTTTGTTTGTTACTTTTCTTTAATTTTTAGTGTAGAGTAGTTTTTGTGCCTTAATTGAGCCTTAGCATAATTCATTCCTTGCAGTGTGAGTATCTTGCTTGAGGACAAGCAATAGTTTAAGTTTGGGGGTTTGATAAGTTGGTAATCTACCAACTTATTGAACCTATATCCATGAATTATTGCTATGTTTTGAATCAATTTAGAGGTTCTTATGACCTTTATTGATGTCTATGCAGGTACTTTGGATAGAAGAGGAAAAACAAGGATATGGACCCAAAAAGAGCCCAAAAGGAGCTAAGTGTGAAGAGTTGAGAAAAGCTGGAGAATCTGCCAGGAGGTGCGGTGGCTGTGTGACACGCATAAGCTGAGGTGCGGTTCGCACCTCCTCCTCATAAAGTTGTAAAGATGACTGAAGATTCTTCTAAGGAGTGTGGTCGTCATGCGATGCGCATATCCCATGGTGCGAAATGTACCACCTTCGCACAAAGCCTACCTATGCAACTGAAGTCACTGGCCAATCTGAAGCAGGTGTGCGATGCGCATACTGCGATGTACGAATCACACGTCGTGTTGCACACCACCTGAAAGGCAATTTTGTCCTAAATTTATGTGATGATTTTGGAGCATATAAAAGGCAATTTTAGGCTTATTTTGTATATACAATTTTCTAGAGAGATTTCAGATAGAGAACTTGGAGATATTTTTGTCTTGTAAAACTTTTTCTCCATCTCCATTGAGAGAGGGTTTTCAATCCAACCTTTTGGTTCACAAATTGTGTTCCTAATTTGACTCTAGAACTTGAGAATCAACTACAATGGATGGGAATTTGTTTTACCCAGCTGGTATATCTTCTCCCCCTTCTATGAGTGGCTAATTTCTCTTGTCTAGGAGTGTATTGATGATGGGTGCTTAGCTAATGGGTGTGAGAGTTACTAATTCACTTTTATAATTGCTTATCTGAAATGGGTCTAGTAATTTCACCATGTTTTAATCTAAAATTTGTGGTTGCAAACATGAATTTACCTTACTTGGCTATATAATTGCTCGAGAGAGAATTTTGTAATTGTGGATGTGAAATTTCTAGTGGGTACTTGGGAATCCACTTAGATTGGAGGCTAGAGATAGCTCCAATCGTGGAATCTCCCATTTAAGGGTTCGAGCTAGAGATAGGACAACCTCCCCAAGCACTTGTTGGTTGGTTACTTAGCACACCGAATGATGTTCTAACCGAAATCATCGGATATGTAGATGTTGATCGATAGATAACTATCCATACTCATAACCAATGCTACCCATGTCAATAGGTGAAATTGAAGTGAATTAGTGATTATCCTATCCTATAGCGAATGCCCCATCGGAAATGCATCCCCAGTCATCTAGTTCTTATTGGTACACCCATCTTGATTTTATAGCTTTTTATTGAATTGAGTTAGTAGTGACAACTTTTCCTATTCCCCCCAATTTATTATTTTGGTTTTGTTGAACAACTACTCTCACTTTGAAATCGCTTCGCACAATCTCTAATTAGTTAAATCAGGTCCCTTGGGTATGACCCCGACATCCGTTGGGTTTATAGATGTGTTTTGACTATGCGATCGCCGTGACCTCCTAGTTGGATAGTCACAATTTGAGCGTTCATCAACATGCATGCTCAAGAATTATTCAATTGCACCTCACCACACATGACATGCAAATTATTCAAGAATGATCAATTTTTAACTTCCTAATCAAGAATCAAGGAGGATCCATTCCATATTATCACCACTAATTGGCTAAGAGTCACAAAAAGATAAAAGGGGTTGTCACAACATTAATCTTCGCCATGCACTTTTCACAAATTTTTTGGAAGGGTAAGCCTATTTCACTTAACAAGCAAGACTACTTCATTAGTACCAAACAAGTCAATTGCAACCAAAACCTCGAAAGATGACGATTTTCCCATAAGAATGACGTCACTCAGCCTATCATTGGGCCAATTCATCTATCTAAATTGGTATGGCTACACAAAGTGGGTTAACCCAACCATCATAATCAAAAGGCACATGCAATTCACACATGCCACAGTGCGGTTCGCATGTGCAATGCACAAGCCAACAGTGGGCATGTGCAAAGCTCGTGCGGTTCACACATCGACATGTGTGATGCCGTGTCCCAACTCCGACAAGTTCTATCTAGCCTAATGGGTACTCAGACTTTCTCTGGCTCTAAAATATCTAACACACTTGCTATAAACAAAAAAAACGAAGAAGCTACAAGAAAAGAACTAACAACCTAAACCATCAACTCTATCCATATCAACAAACAAACCCGATGAGGGAAAAACATAGCAAAAACAAGGCCAACAAGGGCACATCAATATCCAACAATACAAAGAAAACAAGCCTGCACGACAAGGGCGCAATATCCAAAATAAAATAACATGCTAGATAGAGTGCTAGCCACCCCCAACTAACAACCTGCCGTGCCCTCACTGCAACAAAATAAGAGAAGAGTTTGAGGGGGCTCCCTGAAGGGTGTATCACTCAGAACTAGAACTACTAGGTCCAGAAAGGACCTAGTCTACCTCATCAGCATCCTCCTCAGCATCCGACCCACATAGCTTCCTTAGAGTGCTCATCATCTTCGTGAGGAACTTGCTTTTCTTCCTATCATGGTCCCTCTACTTTTTCTGTCGCCTCTCCACCTTAGCCAACCTCTCCTTGATGTGCTGCTGCTGGTTCGCTACACTAGCTAGTGTAGGTTCACTGGGAGTAGTGGAGGGTGGCGGTCCTGATGCTGGTGTGGTGGAAGTCTCACCCGGACCCGAAAGTAAGCCTACTATAATCTGATGAAGATGGGCATCCATGCCATAGACTTGGTTGGAGATTTTGCAGAGTGTCCGAGGCCCAATTCTGAGAGGACCAATAGTCTCAGCAGCAATGGCTGACTCACGTGCCTCTCTAGACTCGGAAAATAGACCAAATGATGATGAATCCACATCTATCTTCCTCTTCTTCGATGCTTGCATAGGGCCTCTTTTCTTCAAAGGGTGGGTCATTTTCTCCGATTTATTCTCATTCTCTTCATCCCTCTTGGCGACCCCGGCTTGGTAGCACAAGTATGTGATCAACGAAGGGAAAAACAAACTCTTGTTACCTTCGAGAAATACTTGTTGAATTTCAAGCACAATCAATTGCCCCACATTCACTGGGATTCCCTCCATTAGAGCACAAATCACCCTTGCTTTGTCGGTGGTCACGTCGGACTCATTCTTGGATGGCATAACTCGGGCACAAATGATCGAAAGCCAAGTGCGGTGTTCGAGGTTAAACTGGGATGACTTGATCCTTGTATTCAATGCTATTCATTGCGGGATCTCTCTATCAAGCAAATGTTCCACAAACCACTCATGCCCCTTTTCTGTAGCTCGGGCTTTGTAGGTGGAATTGTCTACATTCGGGTGATTATAATATCCATTGATCAACTCTAGATCAAAGCAAACCAGTTTGCCCTGCACCTGCACCATCAAGTTATTGGCGAAGTCTATCTCAGCCGCATTGGCATAGAACTCTCAGACCACAGCAAAGTTCGCCTTGATAGGTTTGGCGGTGAAGCAAATCCACCCACTGTCAAACAACTTCCTATAGAAGTCGGCCCATTTATCCTCCAATCCATCCAACACAATACCTCACTCCCTCGTGATTGGCTTTGTCAAGAGACGGTCATAAAGTTGGGAGCACTTGAGGGAGACAAAGGTTCCTTAGTCAAAGTACTCTTCGTCGGTCATTTGGTTGGCATCTTCATGTACAATCCCGACCATTTTCAAGCTTAAGGTACCTACACAAGGAACAAAGTTGTCAAACAATAAGATAGGCATGTAAAGCAATCTATTAGGACCAGATTAGGCCAAAGAAACAAGCCAAAATGATTCCGAGCAAAGCTGGGCAGAGTTGCTGTTTTTAGGGTAGTGAAAACTGGTCATCGCGATCGCGACCCTATATATCGCGATTGCGAAGACAAAAATTATTTTTTCAGAAAATTAAAGCATCAAGATCGTGGAATAGGGCATCGCGATCGCAAGGCTCAAAGAAGTCAGTCATCGCGATCGCGAGATTTGGGCATCGCGATCGCGATGGTCATCTTCTTGCCCAGAAAATTAAGTTCAAACATTTCGTCGAACAGGTGCCTTGAACCCTTTTGCACACCATTTTTATACCACATGGGCATCACCTTTTACCCCAAAAATTAGTAAACCAACAGATTTATTACCCCCCACTAGATTTTACCCACAATTTCATACCCAACATCCAATCTACACATTATGAAAAAAGCAAAGATTGACACCCACTTGGGTGTTTGATGCACTTACTTTAACACAAAATGAGGGTAGATTGAAGAAGAGAAAGTGGAGATCATACCTGAAGAGTTGCAAAGATGCTTATGAAATTGAAGTTGATGGTGGATTTTTATCTTGGTTGCCTTGGAAGAGAGATAAATAAAGTTTCAAAGCAATTTTTGCTTTTGAAATAGCTTAAATGACTTTTAATACCTGGAAACCGTTCATTGGCTCGTGGTCACGTGGCCTTATCACGCGATCGCGATGAGTTAAGATGCCATAACTCTATGCGATCATGAAGTGAGTCACGCAATCGTGAAGAGTTATTGAAATTTTATCTCATCGCGATCGCGATGGTCAAGGGTCGCGATCGCAATGCTTTAGCATCGACCAAGTTTTCTCAAATTTTGCACAGTGAACTGCTTTGACGTGCGATGCCGGGTGCAACACACACTTTGGGAGGTGCAAAATGCACCACATTCGCATATGCCGTTCTTTTTAATCAGTTTACTATTTGATTGTGCGATGGCATATGCGACGGGCACTCTTCTAGGTGCAAATAACACGTTTTCAGAGGGTTTTTTGGGTGCTTTTTAACACTTGGTTCCTCTTCTCATTCCTTTGGGCACCTAAAAACAAACCAAAAAGAAACAAAAAGTGAAGTAAAGCATAAAAATGATGGGTTGCCTCCCATCAAGCGCACAATATAACATCGTGGTGCGACGCCGGCTACCTCACCATCGAGATTTCCACTTGGAAGATTTGAACCTTTGACCCAAACATGAATCGAATTTCCAGTGGCACTCCCGAGGCGAAGGTTTTAGCATGAGAAGGCCATTCTCTTGATTCTGCATGTCGTGATTTTTGGCCTTCAAGTGAGGAAGGACGCTTTGCCTTCGTTCCACGACAAACTCAAAACTGGATAGACCTTCATCCACCCTCCTTCCAAGGTCTTCCATAAGCTTGACTACTTCAACTTTCGTCCATTCAATCAAACTTAAGGCCGAACAAAGGTTGAAGAGGGATTTGGGCGTCTCCACCTTCAAGCTTGCCTCATTAATAACATCTTCACTTAGAGATGCTATGACATCATGACCCACAAATGGGGTAGTTGGTTGCAACACCACCTTTAATTCATGATCCTCCCTTGTGTTTTCCTCTTCTTTCGCCCTTGCGTCCACAAAGAATTGCTTTATGGATTGCACATTCTCCTATTGGGTTTCTAGCAAGGCCAAGAGGGTTTGGAGCTTACCATATACGCCTTCTTAGCTTACGAATTCATGGTCCCTGTTAAGTTCACAAGAACCACTAGCAATATTGTTAGCACAAGAAGGGGAAGGGGGATGGTCATCATTGGGGCAATCACTCCAATGTTCATCACGACCACCACACAAATAGCAATTGCGCCCATCATAGGAATAAGAGGGAGAATACCTTCCTCTCCTAGGGACAATTCTACACCTTTATCCAAGGTGGGGTCCTCCACAATAAACACAATAGTTGGGAATATAAATTGGAATTCAACCATCAACATTTCTAAAATTCAAATAAGCCATGATGCCATCAACAAACGAAAACCAAATAAAAGAAGAACAATTATTCACAAAATTGAACTAGAGAAAGTAAACTCAAATTCTAAACTAACTCAATACGCCAAATTGTTCCCCGACAATGGCACCATTTTTGATAAACGCTCAAATCGTGCTCTCCAATTAGGAGGTCACGACGATCGCGTAGTCAAAACAAAATTTATAATTTCCAATGAGTGTTGGGGTCATACCCAAGCAAATAATGTAGTTGCGATCGAGCTAATAAAGAGTCCAAGCAACTTATTGAAGTTCAAATAACAAAAAAGGTAAAAGATATAAAAAGGGGGGTTTTAAACTAAAACTAAAAGATAAAGAAAACCAAATAAAAGATAGAGTGATCAATGGATTTCACCTTGCTTTCACCAAGCAAGGATAACAAGGGAGATATGGGCTTGGGAATTCAAATTCACAAGACTTGCACCCGATTGACACTTAGGTAGTCTTGGTTATAAGTGTGGAATGCTATCTCTCGATCAACATCCATATTTCTGATAATTTTTGTTAGAACATCATTCGGTGCAATAAAAAACCAACCAATTAACTTGGGGAGGTCGTTCTATTCATAGCTCGGACCCTTAAATGGGAGATTTCGTGATAGGAGCTATTCCTAGCCTCCAATCTAGATGGATTCCCAAGTACCCACTATTGGATCTTCTCGAATTTACGGAGATTCTCTCTAGAGCAATAACCCAAATCAGAAAGCTAAGTCAATGTTTGCAACCATTGACCATAAATTCAAGCAATGGAAGATTCAAGAGACCCAAATAATCAAACAAGAACAAAATATAGATTTAGAATCAAATACCCAAACAAGTATTATATCTAATACAAACCCAAAACCTCAAGTCAACAACCAATAAAATAGCAATTAAGAATAAGAGTTGAAGAATGGAAACTAAAGATTTTACAATAAATTCCTCCAAATCTTCACTCCTATGATGTTGGTTGCTCAACCTTGCTCCCAAGCTTGCTCAAAAGTTGTGAAAATAACCAAAGATATGTTCCCAATCGGCTGGGAAGAGTTTTATGTGAAATGGGGGTTTCCAAAAGTGGGAATTTCCAAATCTGTCCTACAGCTGCTGACACCTTCATCGCGATCGCGTGCAAGTATATCGCGATCGTAAGGTTCCACTTTTTCCTTAACCGCGATTGCGTGATCCACTATTGCGGTCGCGATGCTTTGAGTTTCTATCGACTCTTTGCGATCACGTGGCTCTATCTTCGCGATTGCGATGACCAATTTGATGCCAGTGTCCAGCAGCTCCTCTTTTTGCTCCATTTGACTTGTGTTCACTTGAATCTTTCTCAAACACTTCTAAAATACAGAAATCTGTAAAATAGAAGAAATTCGTGTCAAGTTACACTATTTATCCACTTCATACTAGCAAAAGCATAAGATTAGAAGATAAATAAGTAGGTAGAATACCAACTTATCAAAAGCCACCGCATCGCAGGCCAAATTCTTCAGCTTTTCTCAACTCTTCACACTTGGCTCCTTTTTAGCTCTTTTTGGGTCCGTATCCTTGTTTTTAATCTTTTATCAAAAGTACCTGCATAGACATCAATAAAGGTCATAAAAACCTCTAAATCTATTCAAAACATTACAATAATTCATGGATATAGGCTCAATAAGTTGGTAGATTATCGACTTATCACCCGGCTGGCTTGCAAGCAATATTAGACCTCCACCACTGCTTTGCTGCACCATCCAAATGAAAAGTGGTATAATCTACCCCATGTGACTCAACCAAGCTGAGGTTAAGCAACTTCTCCTGGCAACTAACTAGAAACTCATGAGCATCCTCCCCCGGAGCACCAGAAAACCTTAGAGAACCTAGTCAAATAAACCTGCCCATCATCTTTTGCTCCTCAGAAGACATAACCGGCCTACCTAGAATATGCTGAGCAACCAATGGAATAGGAAACACCTCTAAACCAAGAGCCGCAGTAGCAGGCTACACTCCTGAACCCTGTGCCATTTCCTGGGTTAAAGTTTGAGCCTCGTCCCTAACTTGTGAGCCAATCGGAGTACCTGGAGAAGCCTCGGGCTGTGACATACCCTCTAAAGACCCAAGAAAACAAATGTGTCCTAAAGAATCAGTGTAGACACAAAACCTGCTGGATGCTGGGCTAGCCCCATGCCCTCCGGCTCATACTGAACCTCCTCTGCCCCTACCTCTGGCTTCGGTGATGGTACCTTACCCTAGGACCAAGCTGGCACCATATCCCGTACACTACCTCTACCTCTGGGTTGATATCTGCTCCATCCTCTAGTTGGGGCTTTAACTGCAGGCGAAGAGGCCTCGTCCTTACCTGCTGCCAACCTCATCCAAACTATCTGAGAAAGAGTGAAACGAATAACATTTAAATGTTGGTAGAATGAAGGACACACAATAAGGAAACAATAAGATGGAGTTTTCCTAAGAATGCCCTATAGCCTCCTGTAGATAGGATACAGACGTCATTGTACTGATCTACGAGACTCTACTAGGCACTTGCTCTTGTATTGGTAAGACTGGTGAACCTAAAACTCTGATACCACGTTATCACGACCCAAAATTAGGCCATGATAGCGCCTACTAAAACTCCCCAGTAGACAAGTAAAACCTAAGAAAATGATACCATAAATAAATACTAAAACAGATAAAATGGAAGCAAAATAGTAATAAAATAAGGGCCACCAACATAGATATATACAAAATGGTATAAAATATACAACGGGTCCTAAAGAGACCAAGGAAGACAAAATATATACAAGGAATCAAAACCCAGACTTGGTGTCACCGGTACAAGAGCGTCTAAGTACTGAAATAGCTCTATACAAGGTACTACTGTCTACAAAAAATACAAAATATAGACAGTATAAATAGAGGAAAGCGGTAAATCTCTGGATGCTGGGAGCTTAGCACGATTTGAACAGCAGCTCGAACGAGTGGATGGTCAATGAGAGTGGCTTGTACTAGGTGCTGCATCAGAAAAAGATGCAACAATGTAGTATGAGTACCAAAACATGGGGTACTCAGTAAGAATCATAGGCCGACCAAGCTCAGAAAAAGATAAATAATATAAGACAAGAAATTAAATTAGCTATCGAGATCCACCTAAATCTAGACATCGTAGGTAACTATAAACAAGTATAATCTAGGCTAAAAGATGAAGATAATAATAATAAAAGCGACAAACCACTCAAAAATGCATATAAGAGAATGCAATGCATCATGAAATGATATGATGCAGAATGTGGCCAATACAAAAAAATAAAAACCCCAAAACACGATTTGCAGGACATCCCATAGGCTCTCCGAATTATCTCACAGGCCACCATAGAGCTCATCAACAGATGCAATAAAAGTAAAACTCAAATATGTACTTTCGGGCCGCCCTTAGGCTCATCAACAGAAAATAAATGGAGAAAGGATCCAAGAATATTCCTCTGACCGAGTATAAAATGGTACAATCCCTTTTTCCTTCTAAAATAGTGATAAAACCATGAAGTATTTTCTGAAATCTAAAAACTATAGTAAAAGTAGAAAATCCCATTCTTAAACCAAAAATCTCATATTTCCCTCAAAACCATATCACTAGCCATGTAAATGCATGTACGATCATGTGCGTGCCATCACAAGAAAACACATGTGTGTGTGTGTATATATATATAATATATATATATATATATAATATATATATATACATATATACATATAAAAGCACCCTTCAAACAAGATAACTAACTGGAAACTCCATCCAATCCAAGCTATGGTCTCGGGCTCGTATTTACATAGTAACAAAATAAATATGAAAAATAGAACTAATAAGCAAAAATAACCATAAAATGCCTACTCTCCAGAGAAATCATCCTTTAACCTATACTAAGGATTCTAGTCACAACATAATGAGCCAAGCACCGCAAGGGCGGTTGTACCAACACCAGCTGCACCAGCACATTCCAACAATATCTAAGTCTCCGATCGAACCCTTGATATTCATTCATCTCCGATCGAACCCTTGATATTCATTCAGACTCCCATGAACACAAATCAAACATGCTATCCAACTGGAAATGGCATTTTGGACTCATCAAAATAACCAACAGAGATCATCTTGATGAAATGTTGACCGAAGTCAATATTTTGCATGTTTTACCTAAAAATCACCCAAGTACCCAAAATGAGTCTGCAAGTCTCGGGACCCAAACCAAAGGTCCCACTATCCCAAAGTCAATATTCTAGAGCTAATAGCACTAACAAAATTTCCATTCAAGCCCATTTACTTTGAAAGTTGATCAAAGTCAAATATTTCACTTTAAGAGTTCCAAAATAGGGAAACTCTTCTAGAGCTCAACTGGATACCTCGAGAAGCATTCCACCCATCCTGACAAGTCAAACTAACTATGATAAAGTTACGAGAAGGGCTAAAATAGAAAAAATACATGAATATAAGAAAATAACCACGAGGCTCATTATACGAGACTTGGCTCGCTATGGCGAGCTCTAGAAAAATTGACCAGGAACAACTCTGACTGCTACGGTGGGATATCATCAGCCTAAATCTTTAGATGATAATATCTGAACCTTAGATCAATCTTAGAATAGACTGATGCACCCTATATTTGCTCAAACAAATCATCAATACAGGGAAGATGATACTTGTTATGGATCATAACCTTATTCAAATGTTGGTAGTCTATGCACATACGTAGACTACCATCATTCTTCTTCACAAACAAGACTGGAGCACCCCACTGGGAGGCGCTCGAATGGATAAATCCTTTACCAAGCTATTCTTGCAACTAAGACTTTAACTCCCTCAACTCAGTCAGTGCCATCCTCTAGGAAGGAATAGAAATAGGACGAATACCCAACTTTAGATCAACACAAAAGTCAATGACGCAGTCTAGTGGCATGCCAAATAAATCTACCAAAAATACCTCCTTAAGCTCATACACTACGGGTACTGACTCAATAGGTGGGACCTCTGCACTAATGTATAAAAAATGTGCCAAGAATGCCGAACACCCCCTCTTTATCAAACTCTTAGAACGAAGAAAAGATATCAATTTCATAGGATTAGGACTATAATCACCCTCCCACCCAAGTCTATCGATTCTTGGCATAGCCATAATTACTATCTTAGCATGATAGTATAAAATAGCATAACGAGGATACAACCAACTCATTCCCAGGATGATGTCGAAATCTAACATATCCAAAATCAGTAAATCTGTCCAGGTCCTATGCCCCATAAAAATAACAGTAGAAGCACAATAGATTCTATCAACAACCATAAAATCACCAACTGGAGTAGACACATGAATAGTGAAATCAAGTAATTCACACACCATGTCCAACCCCATAGCAAAACCAGCAGATACATAAGATAAAGTAGAACCATGATTAAATAAAATTGTAACTACCCGGTCATAGAAAAGAATAATACCTGTGATCACCATATTTGATGCCTCTACCTTGGGCCTGCCTGGAAAGGCATATAAATGGGACATATCACCCTCTTGTGCGTGCCCCTACTGGGCTGAGTACCACTTTGATCAGCATGACCACCGCTCTGTTAGGCTAGTTTCCATATCTACTTGCCTGGTGACAACCACCCCTACCCTACGAGCAACCTCTACTATAACTATTACCTTTTTTACCTGCCATAGCCACAGGTTGGAGAGCCTACTGCTGGCTAGACTAACCACCCCAATGATAACTAGGAAAATGTCTCTGAATATGACCAATCTCACCACACTCATAGCAAACTGGATCAAAGGTAGGTCATTATGCTGGAGTAGAAGAAGTAAGGTAACTACCAAA
This sequence comes from Jaltomata sinuosa, assembly GCA_003996215.1. NCBI lineage: Eukaryota > Viridiplantae > Streptophyta > Magnoliopsida > Solanales > Solanaceae > Jaltomata > Jaltomata sinuosa. Next base: position 174,780 of record QJPP01003016.1, on the reverse strand, counting down.
AACTGAAGAAGGTTGGTTGGTGTAACACCCCAGAACTTCCAAGCCCAGATTTAGCTAAGAAAAATCAGAAAAAAATAAAATTTGAACTGTCATCCAGAATCACGAGTCAGTTCCACGACCCGTGGAAGCTTCCACGAGCCATGGACTGGACCCGTGGAACCAGATCAGAAGCTTGAAGATTTTCTCTGAGAATCACGATTAGGTTCTACGGCCCATGGAAGGATCCACGAGCCGTGAACCCAAGTAGTGGGACCAAATTCTAGTAGCCCAATTTTAAGTCCCCAAGGTTCACGAGTGGGATCCACGACCCGTGGAAATTTTTATGAGTCGTGAACCCAACTCGTGGAACCCATCTTTAGATACCTAGTAATATTCAGCACAGGCATGAGTGGGATCCACGACCCGTGAGAGTTTCCACGAGTCATAACCCAACTCGTGGGATCAGTTCCAGTAGCTCAACTTTTAGGACTAGGAAACCACGAGTCGTGGAACTTTCCACGAGCCGTAGAACCCATCCGTGATCCCTGAGTCTTGAATTTTAGTAGTTTTTCTAATTATTTTCTAGGGGCATTCCAGACTTTTTCTACCTAATTTAATGCCTAAGCTATGACGTTTTGTCCACTCTTAACCTACTTTATTAGTCAAAAGCTACATAAAACCTTTATTATCCTAAATTCATCAGACTTAGAGAGAATAGAAACAAAAGAGGCGATAGTTTTCTCTCAAGAACAAGCAGAGGCCTTCATTAAGTTCAACCCCAAAAGTCCAAGGATTTCTCCGTGGATTTCTTCACCAGGTATGTAGGATTTCACTAGTGGGTTCCTTTCACCCATTAGGTCCTTAGATTCCAGTTAGCCTTCAGTTTTCTCCATGAATGTTTTAGACCTAGGGTTCTGAAATCTTAGGGAATTATTGTAATTCAATTCTTACAGCTTTTATGGTATTGTTTACATGTTTCTTGGGGAATTAGTACAGTTTCATGAATAATGCTCAGAAATCCTAGCTTGTAGAAATTCCAGTATTTTCATGAATTTAGCTTGCTAGGAAGATCAGTTATATGATTATGCTTCAAAAATTGAATGACATATCCTTCAGCCTATGTATATTGCATTCTCAGTCATTTATCAGTGTTTTGAGCTATCTTATATTTTAGCAAATTATTTCTTATATTCAGTGGGAGTAGACTTAGTACCGAGCGGACGAGGGGAGGAAGGCTTAGCTGTCAGCTTAGGCTAAGACCTTTAGAAGCAGTCCCCAAGTCCCAGAACTATGGCGCCACCATAGGTGTAAAAGAGTCAGCTGCCAGACTAGGCTGAACCTCCTTGTCCCTTGTGGACATCAGTAGTGGATCCATGTCAGACTTGTTCGTACCCTTGGCAAGGTATGGACACCCTTCCATCCAGGGTTACAGGTTGGACCCATAGTTAGCTCAACTTGTATGCCGGTTAGTAGTGTCTCCCACATTCAGATTCATGTGCATTGACCTTGTATCTAGTTTTTATGTTCAATATTCAGTTCAGCATGTTATTTCATGATTTATACTTGGTCATTGCATTCAGTTCAGCTTTCAGTTATGTTAAAGTATATTTATTTTCATGTTCTGTCTTATGTTGTCCAGCTTAGTACGTATCCTGCATGCTCAGTATATTCAAAGTACTGACATATACTTTTGTGCTACATCATTTTATGATGTAGGTTTAGGCACTCAACATCCAGACCGTGCCTAGTTTGATTTTTTGTCCGCACTCAGCAGTTCAGTGGTGAGTCCTCACTAGTTCGAGGACGATAGACATGCTTATCTTTTCAGTACTTATTCCAGTTTTCAGATTTATTAGAGTTAGCTGGGGGCATATCCCAATAACTCCTATTCAATTAGAAGGCTTTCAGACATAGACTAGATTCAACAGTTGTTAGTGTTGTCGCTCAGTCAGCACTAAACTATTTTTATATTATACTTATTTAGATTTTTGGGCTCTTTTACCATATTCAGATATTAAATTGTTTAGCTTCCGCACAGTGCATGCCTTAATTTGATTCTCATATAGATATGCCATGCCATGGGTTAGCTTGGGGCACTTGTGATACTGAGCACCGTGTTGCATCCAGGGGGTAGCTTCGGGGTATGACAAACTTGGTATCAGAGCATCAGGTTTAAGTATCCTAGGGTGTCTGAAAGCCGCGTCAAGTAGAGTCTTCTTCATGGGTGTGAAGCACGCCACACTTATGGGGGAGAAGCTATAAGATGCCATTAGGAATAACTTTTCTTTTTTCTTTTCCAGTCCGTGTTATAGAGTATAAAATCTATTTATTCTCCTCTATCCTAACCCCTGCTCTCCGCATTTCAGAAAAATGCCTCCCAGAAGAGCTAACACTACGAATCAGCCAGCACCAGCAGCTCTAACAGATCCGTTAAATGAGCAGGTTACGCACGCTGAATTTAGGGCTGCTTTCCAAGTGCTTGCTCAGGCTATGATCGCCCAGGTCAATCAGTAAGCTGCGGCACCAGCTCCACCTCAGACCAATACTGCTGCAGCCAAAATCCGAGACTTCGCTCGGATGAACCCTCTAGAGTTTCACGGGTCTAAATCAGAAGAGGATCCCCAAGAGTTTTTATAAGACATTCAAAAGGTGACCAATATTATGGGTGTCACTCCAGTTGAGGGTGCGGAACTAGCTACTTACCAGCTAAAAGGAGTGGCTTATACTTGGTACCAGCAATAGAAGGAATCTCACCATGCCGGGGCAAGACCAGAACCTTGGGAACTTTTCAAGACTGCTTTTCTGGACCAGTTCTTCCCACTAGAGCTCAGGGAAGCCAAGGTTCAAGATTTCATCAACCTGAAGCAGGATGATATGAGTGTGAAGGACTATTCTATGAAGTCACTCAGCTATCCAAGTATGCTCCAACAATGTTAGCTGAATCTAGAGCCCGTTTGAGCAAGTTCGTGTCTGGAATGTCTGATGATGTGGTCAAAGAATGCAAGACGGCCATGCTCGTAAAAGAAATGGACTTCTCTAGGCTCGTTACTTATGTTCAGCAGATTGAGGAGGAGAAGATTAAGGAAAGGGGAGGTGATACTAAGAGGGCTAGGACAGGTGATTACAACCACTTTTAGTAGAGGTCAGAGGGTGGCAACCGCTCTCAATATCACCAGAAAAATTCAACACCAGCTCCATCTTCTGCTAGTGCCCCAGTGCCCAAGTTAAAGAAGGTTAGGCGAGATAGAGTGTCTAGCTCTAAGTCCCAAGGTATGGCTAATAATGGGCACACTAATCCTGTATGTAAGAAGTGTGGTAGGAACCACCAAGGTGAGTGCATGACAAGCATCATAAATTGCTTTGGGTGTGGTAAGCCAGGCCACATGATGAGGGATTGTCCCATAGCTTCTCAGAAGGGTAAGGATGTTTACCCACAGACTCACACTGGTTCTACAGAAGGCCTAGCAGGTTGCCCCACTCAGCAGGGTGCCTTGTCTGGTACAGGTGGTGGTCAGTGCAAGAACATATTGTATGCACTTCAGGCTTGACAGGACCAAGAGGATTCTCCTGACGTGGTCATGGGTACGCTACGGGTCTTTAATATTGATGTTTATGCATTGTTAGATCCAGGGGCTATGCTTTCCTTTATAACTCCATATATATCAGTAAATTTCGGTGTCACTCCAAAAACTCTCCCAGAACCCTTCTCAGTCTCTATTCTAGTTAGTGACCCAATTATAGCTAGACGGGTATACAAAAATTACCCAGTCACAGTTTCCCAGAAAGTCACCTCAGTAGACCTTGTAGAGTTAGAAATGGTAGATTTTGACATCATTCTAGGCATGGATTGGTTACATTCCTGTTATGCCTCAGTCGATTGTAGGACTAGGATCGTTTGGTTTCAGTTTCCTAACGAGCCAGTCTTAGAGTGGAAGGGTAGTCACTCAGTGCCTGTAGGTCATTTCATCTCCTACCTTAAGGACAGAAAGATGATTTACAAAGGGCATATCTACCATCTTGTTTGGGTTAAGGATTCAAACTCTGAGACCCCAACTCTTGTGTCAGTTCCTGTAGTCAGTGAGTTTCCAGAAGTATTCCCAGAAGATCTTCCCAGAGTTCCTCCCGAAAGGGAAATCGATTTTGGAATTAATCTCCTTCCAGATACCCAGCCTATTTCGATTCCTCCTTACAGAATGGCTCCAGCTGAGCTTAAGGAATTTAAAGATCAGTTGAAAAACCTTATAGATAAGGGATTCATCAGACTCAACATCTCTCTATGGGGTGCTCCAGTGTTGTTCGTACATAAGAAAGATGGTTTCCTCAGGATGTGCATTGACTACCATCAATTGAACAAGGTCACAATCAAGAACAAATATCCTATCCCCGGGATTGATGACTTGTTCGACCAACTTCAGGGTGCTAGTTGTTTTTTCAAGATAGACCTCAGATTCGGCTACCATCAGCTTAGAGTCAAAGATAGTAACATCCCAAAGACAGCCTTCAGGATTTGGTATGGTCACTATGAATTTGTAGTCATGTCTTTTGGACTAACCAATGCCTCTGCAGCGTTCATGGATTTGATGAACCAAGTGTTCAAGCAGTATTTGGACTTATTTGTTATTGTCTTTATTGATGACATCCTCATTTATTCTCACAATGAGGAAGAACATGCGATCATCTGAGGGTTGTTCTGCAAACTCTCAAAGATCGCCAGCTATTCGCCAAGTTCAGCAAGTGTGAATTCTGGTTACAGTCTGTCGCTTTCCTTGGTCATTTGGTATCCAGCGATGGGATCCAAGTGGATTCCCAAAAAATTGAGGCAGTAAGGCACTGGCCCAGACCCACCTCTCCATCAGATATCAAAAGTTTCTTGGGTTTGGCCGGTTATTACAGGAGGTTCATTGAAGGATTCTCATCTATAGCTTCCCCATTGACTAGGTTGACTCATAAGAAGTTCAAGTTTCAGTGGTCAGATGAGTGTGAGAAGAGTTTCTTAGAACTGAAGACAAGGTTGACTACATCTCCTGTCCTGACTCTACCAGAGGGTTAGGATAGTTAGGTGGTTTATTGTGATGCATCTATAGTTGGCCTAGGTTGTGTTTTGATGCAGCAGGGTAAAGTCATAGCTTATGCTTCAAGACAGCTTAAGGTCCATGAGAAGAACTACCCGAATAATGACCTCGAGCTTATAGCAGTTGTGTTTGCCCTCAGGATTTGGAGACACTATTTGTATGGTGTTCATATGGATGTGTTTACATATCATAAGAGCCTACAGTACGTGTTCACCCAGAAAGAGTTGAATCTTCGTCAAATGATATGGCTTGAGATCCTCAAAGATTATGACATGAATGTGCTCTACCATCTGGGTAAGGCCAATGTGGTGGCTGATGCTCTCAATAGACTATCTATGGGTAGAGTATCGTATGTTGAGCAAGAAAAAAGAGAATTAGCTAGATATGTTCATCGGCTTGCTTGCTTAGGAGTTTTCCCTATGGACACGACAGATGGTGGTGTGATAGTTCAAAATGGGTCAGAATCTTCATTGGTAGCTGAGGTTAAGGAGAAACAGGATAGTGATCCCATATTACTTCAGCTGAAGGTTGCAGTTCATCAGCAGAGAGTTGAGGTTTTCTCCCAAGAGGGAGATGGTGTACTTCGTTATCAGGGTTGCTTATGTGTTCCTAAGGTGGGTGAGTTGAGGTAGAAAATCCTTACAAAAGCCTATAACTTCAGATTTTCCATTCATCCGAGTGCCACTAAGATGTACCGTGATCTACGGGAAGTCTATTGGTGGAACAACATGAAGAGGGACATCATAGATTTTTTTGGCAAAGTACCCCAACTGTCAGCAGGTTAAGGTAGAACATCAGAAACCAAGGGGTGTGACTCAGGATATTAACATTCCTACTTGGAAGTGGGAAGTGGTTAACATGGACTTCATTACGGGTTTGCCTCGTACTCGCAGACGGCATGACTCCATTTGGGTGATAGTGGACAGAATCACTAAGTCAGCTCACTTCTTGTCAAGACTACCGATTCAACGGAGGATTATGCTAGACTCTACATCAACGAGATAGTCATGTTGCATGGAGTTCCCTTGTCTATCATCTCAGATAGAGGTCCTCAGTTTACATTTCATTTTTGGAGATCATTTCAGAAAGGTCTTGGTACTCAGGTGAATCTTAGCAAAACATTTCACCCACATACAGATGGTTAGGCTGAGTGTACCATTCAGACCCTAGAGGACATGTTGAGGGATTGTGTGATCGATGTCAAGGGTAGTTGGGATGATCACCTACCTCTTATAGAGTTCGCCAATAATAACAGCTTCCATTTCAGCATTTAGATGGCCCCATATGAGGCCCTCTATGGGGGTAGATGTAGGTCACCTATTGGTTGGTTCGAAGTAGGTGAAGCAGCTTTGATTGGACCAGGTTCGGTACATGAGGCTATGAGAAAATTTTAGCTCATCAGAGATAGGCTAAAAATAGCTCAGAGTCGTCAGAAGTCCTATGCAGATGTGAGAAGAAGAGACTTAGAGTTTGAAATCGATGATTGGGTTTTCCTGAAAGTGTCACCTATGAAGAGAGTGATGAGATTTGGCAAGAAAGGAATGCTCAGCCCTAGATATGTAGGTCCTTACAAAATCCTGAAGAGGGTTGATAATGTGGCTTATGAGTTAAAGTTGCCAGCAGAACTAGTAGTGATTCATCCAGTCTTTCACATTTCCTTGTTGAAGAAATGTGTGGGTGATCCGACATCGATAGTACCCTTTAAGAGTGTGGCCGTGAAGGATAGCCTCACCTATGAGGAGGTTCCAGTTGAGATCCTTGACTGTCAGGTTCGCAGGTTGAGGAATAAGAAAGTTGATTCAGTTAATGTTTTATGGAGGAATCAGTCCATAGAAGGAGCTACTTGGGAAGCAGAATAAGCCATGATGTCCAACTACCCTTACCTCTTTCCCTCAGAGTCAGTTTCATCTTGAGGTAATAGTTCATCTCCAGTCTCCTTGTTTACTCTTGGGTAATTTAACCTCAGTACATTGTTCCATCAGTTATCCTTGCATTTCAGCATACTTGCAGGTTCATGGAACTCAGTTCGGTCATATATCAGTTTCTAGTACTCAGTTAGTAGGAATTGCATCTCTTTCCCTCCAAACTCAGCTTGTTCAGCCTTCATTCGAGGATGAATGATCCCAAGGGGGATTTATTGTAACACCCCAAAACTTCCAAACCCAGATTTAGCTCAGAAAAATCAAAAGAAAATAAAATTTGAACTGTCATCTGGAATCACAAGTCAGTTCCATAACCCGTGGAAGCTTCCACGAGCCATGGACTGGACCTTGGAACCAGATCAGAAGCTTGAAGATTTTCATTAAGAACCACGATTGGGTTCTATGGCCCGTGGAAGGATCCATGAGCCATGAACCCAAGTTATGGGACCAAATTCCAGTAGCCTAATTTTAAGTCCCCAGGGTTCACGAGTTGGATCCACGACCCTTGGAAATTTCCATGAGTCGTGAACCCAACTCATGGAACCCGTCTTTAGAGACCCAGTAATATTCAGCCCAGGAACCACGAGTGGGATCCATGACCCATGGGAGTTTCCATGAGTCGTGAACCCAACTCGTGGGATCAGTTCCAGTAGCTCAACTTTCAGGACCAAGAAACCACGGCTGGGTTCCACGAGCCATGGAACTTTCCACGAGACGTAGAACCCATCTGTGATCCCTGAGTCGCGAATTTCAGCAGTTTTTCTAATTATTTTCCAGGGGAATTCCAGACTTTTTCTACCTAATTTAATGCCTAAGCTACGACGTTTTGGCCACTCTAAGCCTACTTTATTAGTCAAAAGCTACCTAAAACCTTCATTATCCTAAATTCATCAGACTTAGAGAGAATAGAAACAAACAAGGCGATAGTTTACTCTCAAGAACAAGCAGAGGCCTTCATCAAGTTCAGCCCCAAAAATCCAAGGATTTCTTCGTGGATTTCTTCATCAGGTATGTGGGATTTCACTAGTGGGTTCCTTTCACCCATTATGTCCCTAGATTCCAGTCAGCCTTCAGTTTTCTCCATGAATGTTTCAGACCTAGGGTTCCTAAATCTTAGGGGATTATTGTAATTCAATTCTTACAGCTTTTATGGTACTGTTTACATGTTTCTTGGGGAATTAGTACAGTTTCATGAATAATGCTCAGAAACCCTAGCTTGTAGAAATTCAGTATTTTCATAAATTTAGCTTGCTGGGCAGATCAGTTATATGATTATGCTTCAAAAATTGAATGCCATATCCTTCAGCCTATATATGTTGCATTCTCAGTCATTTATTAGTGTTTTGAGCTATCCTTTATTTCAGTATATTATTTCTTACATTCAGTGGGAGTAGACTTAGTACCGAGCGGATCAGGGGATGAAGGCTTATCTGTCAGCTTAGGCTAAGACCTTTAGAAGCAGTCCCTAAGTCCCAGAACTACGGCGCTACCGTAGGTGTAAAGGAGTCAGCTGCCAGACTAGGCTGCACCTCCTTGTCCTTTGTGGACATCAGTAGTGGATCCATGTTAGACTTGTTCGTACCCTTGGCAAGGTATGAACACCCTTCCATCCAGGGTTATAGGTTTGCCCCATAGTTAGCTCAACTTAGGGTATGTCGGTTAGTAGTGTCTCCCACATTCAGATTCATGTGCATTGACCTTGTATCCAGTGTTTATGTTCAGTATTCAGTTCAACATGTTATTTCATGATTTATATTTGGTCATTGCATTCAGTTCAGCTTTCAGTTATGTTAAAGTATATCTATTTTCATGTTCAGTCCTATGTTGTCCAGCTTAGTACGTATCCTGCATGCTCAGTACATTCAAAGTACTGACGCATACTTTTGTGCTACATCATTTTATGATGTAGGTTCAGGCACTCAGCATCCAGACTGCACCTAGTTCGATTTCTGGTCCGCACTCAGCAGTTCAGTGGTGAGTCCTCACTAGTTTAAGGACGATAGACATGCTTATCTTTTCAGTACTTATTCTAGTTTTCAGATTTATTAGAGTTAGCTGGGGGCATGTCCCAGCAACTCTTATTCAGTTAGAAGGCTTTCAGACACAGACTAGATTCAACAGTTGTTATTGTTGTCGCTCAGTCAGCACTAAACTATTTTTATATTATACTTATTCAGATTTTTAGGCTCTTTTCCCGTATTCAGATATTAAATTGTTTAGCTTCTGCACAGTGCATGCCTTAATTTGATTTTCATATAGATATTCCATGCCATGGGTTAGCTTGGGGTGACTTGTGACACTGAGCACCATCTTGCGTCCAGGGGGTATCTTCGGGGCGTGACAGCTGGCCCCTGATGGACCTCTAAATAACACCTGCATAGATGACTAAATAGGGTGTGTAGAGTACCCCTGCAAAATCTGACCCCTAGAAAATAAACCACCGAAGTTGCCCCTTATATGGGATTTTTTTGCTACCATCTTTCAAGATTTTCCTGTTTCACTCCCTTGACACTCTTCACGAACTCAACCACTTCCTGGAAGGACCTTCCAGAGGATATCATTTGTAGAGCTAAGTCTAGAGACCTGTGTTCCACCCTTTAATGAAACGATGAATCCTTTTCTTCTCAGTATTTATCAACTGCAATGAATAACAAGAGAGTGAATAGAACTGAGCCTCATAGGCTACAACTGATGAACTCCCCTGCTTAATACTTGCAAACTTATCTCTCCTCTTATCCCTTAAGGTACGTGGGCATACTTCACTAAAAACACTAACTAAAGCTGATGCCAAGTCAATGGAGGTGACCCAACAGTCCTACACTCCGCATAGACCCTCCATGACATCTTAGCATTACCCTGAAGCTTAAAGGTGAAAAATTCCACTCCATATCTTTCAACTATCCCCATTATATGAAGTCTCTCATGGTACTCGATGATAAACTTGTATGCATCCTCAGACTCATGACCATGAATGACCGGAGGTTTCATCTTGATAAACTTACAAAATAGATCATGCTCATCTCTGGTCATCACCAGACCTGTTACCTGTCTCGAAAAGTACCCATCTCTGAAGCCTCATCCATTTGAGGTGTTGATGCATTTCGGATGCTGCATAGTGGGAACTGCATGTGTAACCCCAGTTCCTACTAACCCACTTAAGAAGCTCAAAACCTGTTGAATCATAGCCGAAGACATCTGAATCGATGCTACACCTCCCTGAACTGGTGCCACCTTATTTTCCTGAACTGGTTCGCTTCACCCTCTACAACCTCAAGAATATACTCTCATAGGGAAGGAGACACTAATCTCTCCTGAGCCAGTCTTGCAGCTTGAGCCTTGCCCCTAGTGGGTATTGCTCTCCTTCCTCTACCTCTTCCTCCTTTCACATGTCTTCTGCCATAAACTACAGCCTCAATGGCCAATTCGGGTACCTCTGCTCTCACTCTCAATGCATGTATCCTCACCATTTGTAAGAATAAGAGTGAAAGAAGTCTGATACCAATTTGGATCACCAGATACTAATTCAAATCAAGTAATAGCAAGAAGGAAAGAAGAAATTGAGTTTTCCTAGTGTCCTGTAGCTTCTCGAAGAAAAGTACATATGTCTCCATACCGTTCTACAAGACTCTACTAGTCATGTTCTTGTACGATGAGATCGATGAACCTATGGCTCTAATACTAACTTTGGTCATAACCCAAATGGCCATGAGTGACACCCATATTAACCTTCCGGTGGGAGAACCATCTAACCCAAACACGTAACCCAATCAATTAGCCATTTTAGATGAAATAATAATAAAACCAACCTCAATAATAGTAATAGTCAAAAAACTAACAAAATAGTAAGTGCGGAAATATTTCAACTATCTATTACAATCCCCAAGACCCGAAAGTCATTGTACAAGAACTCTAAAATTTCAAACCATGTCTAAAATATCCCAAAACTAACGAAATAAGGAAAAACTTCCTTGTACGTAAGAGGGACAAGAACCAATACAAAGATACATGGCAACCTGAAGATGTAGTGCTATAAGGTGGTGTCTGAGTCTCTGGTACATGGTCTACACTCAACAAAAAAAGAGTACAGGGTAGTATCAGTACAAACTACTATATACTGGTAGACTTCATAGGTCAATCCAATTTAGAACAAGTATACAATTAAATCAAACAACAAGTAAATAGGACTTCAATACCTAACAAATAGTCCACTCAACAAAGAATCAATTCAAAACAAACCAAGCAGTGTTTGCAAATAAATCATATTAGTCTCCTAAAATTATCATAACTATCAAGAACCCACAATCTCAATATGCAATATCACAACATGGGTCTATGCCCACCTCATTACCACATTTGGGTTTCCTTTACTTTTGTTATCATCACTATATGTCATACTAACTCACATCTCAAACACTAAGCTATACACGCATGCTAAAGTGACTTATTTCTACCCAACTAGTAATGATCTGCAAGGTATGCACCAGGGTCCATGTACCATACCGGTGATGTATACAATCTATAATATTAATATCAATATCGGTACCGATATGGTACCCGACCCCTTAACTAATATCAACCTATGGTTCCAAGTCTCTATCTCTCAAGATATAACACAATGCACTAAAAATCACAAGTACACTTTATCACCACAACATTCTTTAACCAATTTCAACATGCAATAGCTTATTCATTCAAGCATTAACAAGATCACATTTATCAACTTCAAGTCTGTGCGAAGACCAATCAACAAGTTATTTAGTTCAAAGGATACAAGTACTAAACCAAGTCTCAACTCTAATTAAACTGTAACCTACCTCAATTTAAGACCAAAAATTTCAAGCTAGATTTCAAGTGCCTTGCCTTTTCTCAAAACTTTGGATTATTTGCACTTCGCAGTTTAAAATAATAAATACAAGAGTAATTAATCACTTACTCTTCAATTCTAAGTCTTGGGCATTCAACCCCACTAGTTTTACCCTTATTTATAGGGTAAAATCTTAGCCAAGGGTTTTTCAACCATTAATTTGCCTTAAATCTCCTTAATTAACGTTCAAGGGAAATAATTCTATGCTAGAAAGTGTTATATAACAACCTAGGATCACTTCTAGATGAATTTACATCTACCCATAGGGTCTTTTTTTTTTTAAGTCAAGAGAGGCCAAGGGGCCATTTATAAAATTCAAAACCAAAACAATACAGAAGCCCAAAGCAAAAACATATCCTAAGGCCCAAAAGCCTTAGGGTTTTTCCCTCATGCATTTAGGTCTCTAACCTAAGAATTCTATCATTGATCCATAATCTAATGATTCAACAAATAAAATATATTACAAGGTGATAAGATGGATGAATTAACTTACCTCAATGAAGAGAATTGCCCTAGTTCAGTAGAAAATTGACTCTTCTCAGTCTAGGAACAAACTCTTGAGTTTTTGGGAAAAACCCCCCAGAAAACTGTCATTTAATTAGACATTTTGTTCCCGTCTCTCACTGTAGCGATCATTTTCTCACTATGGCGAGCCTATTGTGGCGAGACTTGGCTCGCTATGGCAAGCTCTGGTAAAATTGTCTAGGTTCGCTGTGGAAGAACTCCGACTGCTACGATAGTCTCGCTACAATAGGTTGTCCACCGCAATAGTGATCCTTAAAACAACCTTGATAACTCATCCAAATTACTCTATTTCACAACACAAACCTTGATTTTGACATCACAGCTTCATCCCAATGCGGTAACCTCTATAACCGAAGTTCTATGACCCCATTTGTCATGCCAGAACTTGCTAGGGGATCCTACGCCCCTTGACTTTTAACCACTCTATCAATTACTACACCATGAAATGCTAAATATCTTTAAAACATACAACGCCAAATTTTTATCAGAAACCACCCTAGCTTGAGATTTTATAAACTATCATCCTAGGAAAATCTCTAACAAGGTACTTACGCCCTAAACCATACTATAATGATGGGATGGGTTGTAACAAGTTTTATCGAAGGCCTATCAACCTGTCCGACCCTTAGGCGGTTATCTCAAGAATTTTATTCATTTGTCACTACGATATTGCTTCAATCTTATAATTCCACCTTATGCCCAAAAACTTATTTTTTTTATTTGCTCTTTGTGTGTATGTGTATGGTAGAGTATTAGTTGCTTAAATAGATTATTTTATTTTTATTTTTAATTATTTTGTATTAAACTGGGATGTAATTATGTATTATGTGCATAAAGTGATTTATTGTTAGAACGTTGTCGTATGATAATTCTCAACAGAAAAGATAAAGGATGAATGACAATCAAGAATAATATTTTGATGATCAACTTTTCTCTTAACACTCAGTAGGGGTTACTTTTTCTTATTCTATCCCTTTTCATACACTGATCTTATCTGAGTTTCTTAAAAATAATTGTTCATTACTTGTATATATTTCTTGTAGGGCATCGTACAATTGTATACTTTGAAACCCTTGAGGTCGAATATATATTTATGATCGAGCAAATTTCAAAAATATCAATTAAGAGGAACTTAATTAGGCCTCCGTAGCAACACTTAGCCTAATTACAATTCGTACCAACACTTTATATATCAATTTTATTTCGCGTTTGTTTTTTTTGTAGAATTTGACACACATATACAAATACATTTAGTCCTGTTTTAGAGAATCGCGCCAAGAAGATATTTTTTAAAAGAAAAATCTCATAAATCACACTCAAAACATTTCCTCAGTCTTCCATTGTCATGATCCAACTACCGGGACGTGCGGGCGCCTACTCCAACCACCTAGATGACGAACCCTTACCACCCGATCCAACAGGTACTTGCAGAAAACAAAGTATAACAATAAATAACCTCATTTTAGTACGTGAAACCACTAACAACCTTGTTTTAGAAAACATCTTTTGCAAAGAAATACAATAAATCCTTTTTAAAATTGGGAAAATAGTTTACAACTTGAAAACAAACCTTCCTTAGAATCTAGTCTAAGCCAGTACAAGAGCTACTACAAGAGTAATACAAGGAAATATAAAATGACACAACTTCCACCATAGGAATAAGTGTAGAAGCTGTTGAAGATCACTATCATCCTGTACCTATGAAACATCACCAATCCTGCAACCAGACTATATCCAAAAAGGTATAGCAAAATTAGTGTCAGTACAAATACATGTACTGGTAGGCATCATTGGTCGATCCGAATTCACTCTTACTATCATATGAGAAAATCAAGGGAAAGTATGTAATTAACTATAATAGTTCCATTCTACAGCTTCCACCTTTACTAGACCTAATCTTAACCGACCATTTACTTATACCTCATACCTCAACCCCTCCTATTCGTTCCGCTGCCAACTCCACCGCAATGAAATGCTATGCTCCAACCCCTAGGACATTCCCAAGTCACCTCACATTAGTCCAACCCCTAAGTTCATACCCTGACTACCACTCAATTACCCAACTAAATCCCTATGACCAAGCATCCCCTAATAACCCAACTAACGGAAAGACCAGACCAACTACACTCATGGTACTACTCACAATATCTGGACCCCGCAAGGATCCCTAGGACAATTCTCCAACCTGATAACAATATCCAGCAATATACTCCATACCCCCCCGTTTACCATCTAACTCCCATCACATAGATTAGGTTTAACATTCATTTTCATAATGACAATCGACCAACACTATGACTAGGCAATAAGTCTCCTTCTTAGTTTATTAACCACAGGTACCCCATTGACCACACTCAAAGACGCAACATACATCCTTTTTATGTAGCCCAGACCCACCAAGGATCCCCCCTAACAATACCTAGGTGTTCAACATGACACCCCTGCCTATACCAATACCAAACTCATATTTATATATGTTCACCTGGCCTCTTATGGACCATATGCAATAATCACAATCAAGAAGTACAACCCAGTCCACTCATGGAACCATGGAAAGAACACAACAATGCAATTAAATCAACCCGTATCAGGCATGGTACCCGAGCCCACCATTGTGAATTCCTATACCAGGCGTGGTACCTAAGCATATCTTTAGTATTCCCGTACCAGGGATGGTACCCGAGTCAATCGTTAGTATTACCATACCAGGCATGGTACCCGAGCTAATCGAATGTCATACCAAGTCAAATTAATCACAAATAATGAACAAATATACTTGTAAGCCAACACGCAACAAATAAGTTCATTTCACAAGATTGGTTATCGGACAATTAGACATTCACATTTCATTCCCTAAGCATGCAACTCATACAATACTAAATAATAGTATATGAACATATAATGCATATTGGGAATTAGAAACCATCACCTACCCAGCCCCGAGTACATAAGCTCCACATTAAATCCCTCCGAAGACTAACCTTAGCTCACCTCTTAATACATACTAGTAGATTCACCCATTCCTTACCCTTCTCATAGGACCAAAGGACTATATGTGGAAGACCTCCCCTAACCTTAGTAATTCATCTATCCTAGTTATTCTACCTTTTTATACCAATTCCATTCCGGAATTCCCTTTCCTTATTATAGTCATTTAATTTTCCAAGCCTTTGCGGTTCCCCAAACCTTACTGACATTCTAGTCCCTGAAACTTTGTCATCGCACTTTATAATAACATACACCATTAACATACACCACCCAAAACATTTCAACCCAATATACTAACTCAATCATATTTCTAGTTCAACTAATTCAATCACAACAATCCTCCAGACTCCGTGCCCGAAGGCCTAGGCATGGATTATCCTTTTCAATCTATACAATACTTTTGAAATAGAAGCGAGTCAATCTACTCAATGAAAGAAACCTAGCCTACCTGGATGCCAAGCAGCTTCATAATGCATTTTTGGTTCCATGAAGGCATTCCCTATCGGATGACAATCCTGAAACCCGAGCTTTCACATCACTTTAGCTGGAATCCCTCCTCCCCATGGCTCCCAAGCCTTGGAGAAGCCTAGGAGGGTTTTTGGAGTAACCCTCGTATGTTTTCCAACTGAGGAGGAGGAGTCTTTTATTCAAATCACATTCTGAGGCTACTGCCTCCTGTCATTCTGCTATAGAGGATGACCTTCCGCTACAGTGGTAGCACTATAGCAGAATAAATACTACTATAGCAGAGTGTCGTCATCCCGAATAGTTTTCAAACATCTAAAATCTCCCATCACGTCACCCCACTTAATACAAAACATTTTTAAATCATTCGTAAAAATTTTGCGATATCATGATTTCTAAAATAATGACGGGTCCGATCATTTCAACAGATACCAATTTACTCATCAATCATCCCCGAATGATCCCGAAAATAAGAAAATAAAGACAACTAGCCCGGAACCCTCACTGTCCTAAGTGACCGCATATTTACGAACCTATGAAAAGTACCAAACTCCCCCCTAATTAGTCGTACCGACTCAAGGAAATTATTATTATCCTGCTCTGACGAGGAATTCTTGAGCCACCTAAAGAAAATTCATGGCCTCATTTTATGTCAGAGCGAAAGAATTTGAAATAACCCGGGAGAACCTTTCTTTTCCCAAATCTGACTGTCATCCGCTATAGCGGATCTTATACCTCTATAGTTCTACCGCTATAGCAAAGTGCCGATCGCTATAGCGGTTGGCAACAAATTGAATTAGGGGAGAAATGGGGTTTCATCCCCATTCTCCTTTATTTTTTTCAAGATACTCCCTTCTTCTCGCAATCACCCTGCTCCCGACGTCAAAAATTTCAAGTAACCATCACCTCTACTTACTCTTTTACTTCCTTGCACATATTTAGACATTATTATGGTAGAAAACAAGGATTTGGTTTATACATTGTAATTGGGTCCTTGAGTTTTGAACTAGGTTGGATTTTTGTTGAATTCCCGAAGCATGGACGCTTCCCTTACATTTGCAATGCCCCCACAACGTTCTGGGCGTAAGGATTATAAAACTTTTGGTAAAAAATGGGCCAAAAATAGTGGGGGAGGTGAAGGATTGTTCTTGAATAAAACTTGTGATTTGGATAGAATTTAGGGGTTAAAATGCCCAAATTTTTGTAGAAAACAGTAATAAGGTACTTTAGAAGCATTGATCTGGACTTGGGTTGTTAAAAATGGAGTTTTGGGTCAAGGGGCGCCATTTTTGCACCTCTTTGGAGTTCTGGGATGATGAATACCTCTATAGTGGAATTTGATCGCTATAGCGGTCCCATTATAGCAGAGAAATATCTACTATAGCGGTTCCGCCATAGCGGACGATCATCCGCTATAGCGGAAGACTGCAAAACAGCCTCCTCAGGCTAACACTTAGAATTTTCCCCCCTTTTTCTTAGTCCCTTATGGCTTATCGAGTTCTAATCCACCTTCTTGCTACATTACAGGTTATCACACCCAATGGCTAACGAACAAGTGCAATAGTACCCCTATGCGAGATTCCCTGATAATGCTAGTCAGGAGAGGTTCATGGACTATCGTCGGGTAGGTTTTTGCTATGAAAGGGGCTGCAAAATGTCAGGTGTGGATGGAAAAGCAGCCGACTTCTATCGTAGGCTCCGAGAGTTCAATTAAGAATCCTTGATAGTGGCTCCCCCTCCCGCGCGGACCGATTGGGTGTGGGAGTTCTATGTCATACTTCCTACCATTCGTTGGAATGACCCCAACCCCACTATCCAAATCCAAGAGATAGATGCCCCGGTGGATTCTCAGACAATTAACGAGGTGCTAGGAGTGCCTCACGTCTCCAATGCTGCCTAAGAGGCCAAGTATCAACTTTGGGACATAACCTAGTTGAGGGATACCTTAGAGGAAAAGGAGTGCAGAAGTCAGGTCTACTGGCCCAATCCTGAGGGCATCACTAGCGGTTACTTCTCCACAGATGCTAAGAGGTGGCTCAATTTAGTGTCCCAAAGAATCCTCCCGTTGGGCAATAAGACCGACGTGACTTATGCCCGGGCCCTGGTGATTGCTTGTGTTATACAGGCGATCATCATGAATGTGGGGGAACAGATTATCTTGGAGTGGAAGGAATTCTACTGGGGTCATAGGAAGGACCCCTATCTTCCGGGTTTGGTGTCCGAGTTGTACAGGCGATTCCATGTGCCAGAGGATAACACTGATAGGTCGGTAGAGATGGATAACCCCTTTGACTCTCTCTACGTGAAAGTGGTCTCTTCTAAGAAGAATAGAAAGGTGGATGAAGCAGGAAGTAGCCAGCCTGTTGAGGATGCTGACGATGATGATACTCCCGCCCCTTTCCAGCCTTAGCCGCCGATCACTAGCCGCCAGCTTAAGGAGAATCTAGCCACTGTCAGGAGGTTCATGGAGGACACTAATTCTAGAGGTACAGCCCCACCCCCTTCTGCTCAGGAATTTGCAGCACTCCACAGGGAGTTAGAGGATAAGAAGAAGAAGAGGCGCTCCCAGAATTGCATGTTTGCCCGGATGTGGAAGACCATCAAGGTCATGTTCACATATGTCTCCCCAGGTCATAAGCTTCCCATACTTGAGCCCGAGGATTTGCATGAGTTCTCACTCTTGAGTGATGATGAGGCGTAGGATCTCCCCTTCCCCCTTATTAGACTATTTACTGCTTGGGGTTTGCCCTTCGTTTGGGCGTATACTAGACAATGTTTCCCTTTTCCCCTTCCCTTATTTTTAAGCACATGGATGCTAATTTCAGATAGTATTTCCCTTTTTAAGCATGCTATGTTAGTTCTATAGACGATTTCATGTTTTACATAGCAATTTTTAGCCTAACCATTGCGTTTTTAAGCCCCGAGGATGAAATAAAAAATAGGGGAAAAAAGGACAGGCATTCTGCCCCGCGCTCTTCCGCTATAGAGGTAGTCACTCTGCTGCAGCGGTACCACCATAGTAGAGAAATATTCGCTATAGCGGGATCGCCGTAGCTGTACTATTCTGCTATGGCAGTCCCGACTATGACAGCCCAGAAAATTTAAATTTTCAGTAGATCTAACTCATCCCCATTCCCAGTCATTGTTATTAATAACATAAGTCCTGCCATTGTCTTAAACAATACTCCAAGACCATTCCTGGCAATGCAAGATCAAAACTTAACACCCAATATGTCACCAAGTCAACTCGAAATACACGATAAAGTTATTCGTAACAACACCTTCCTGCTATCATGCAAATTTATCCCATTATTCCCATGGTTCCCAATCAAGTCCCGACTATCCTGAAACTCAAGCTTCCCTACAGTCATAAGTCTTATCCCCTCACCATTTTACCAATGATGAGTCCCTCCTTGAAAGTAACATGAAATTCAAATCCACACACAGAGCAATTTATCACCAACCAGAGCATACCACATCAAATTATGACTACATTCAGACTCACATATTCACAGTCAGGAATTTAGTTCTACACCAATGATTTAATCACACAAACATTGTAACATACAACTTTTCAAGCTTCACACCATAACAAAGTCAAACCACATACATTACTCTCTATTCGTCCCATGGATAACTGTTAGTCGATCATCCATGTCTTACCACAGCCTCTCAGGCCAGATACCAATTGGAACCTTCTCGGTTCTAATTTCTCTTGCTTGTTTCACAGCAGTCGGAGTCAAATAACATCCTTTTCCTTGTTATGATACCAATTGGAATCGAGAGATACCAATTAGACTCAACTCATACAAGCAAGTAAACAAACCGCACAAAAAGGAACGAAAGAAGAGAGATGCTTCCTAGAATACTTCATAGCTTCCCAAAGATTATATGTGGACGTCAACACACCAATCCACAGGACTTTATTCAATATTTTTCTCTTGTACAGAGAGACTGGTAACCTAGGCTCTTATACCATCTGTCATGACTCAACTACCGGGCCGCACTGGTGCTTACTCTAACCACCTACATAGACGAACCCTTACCACTCGATCCAATAGGTACATACAAAAAACAAAGTATAACAATAAATAACCTCATTTTAATACGTTAAACCACTTATAATCTTGTTTCAGAAAACATCTTTTGCAAAGAAATACAGTAAATCCTTCTTAAGACTGGGAAAACAGTTTACAACTTGAAAACAAACCCTTCCTTGAATCTAGTCTAAGCCGGTATAAGAGCTATTACAGGAGTAATACAAGGAAATCTAAAATGACACAACTTCCACCATAGGACAAGTGTAGAAGCTGTTGAAGATCACCGTCGTCCTGTACCTATGAAACATCACGAATCCCGCAACCAGACTATACCTAAGAAGGTATAGCAAGAGTAGAGTCAGTACAAACACACATACTGGTAGACATCATCAGTTGACCAGAATCCACTCGTACCATCATATTAGAAAATCAAGGGAAAGCATGTAATTAACTATAATAGTTCCTTTCTCCGGCTTCCACCTTTACCAGACCCAATCTCAACCAACCATCTATTTATACCTCGTACCTCAACCCCTCCTATTCGTTCCGCTGCCAACTCCATCGCTATGAAATGCTATGCTCCAACCCCTAGGACATTCCCAAGTCACCTCACATTAGTCCAACCCCTAAGTTCATACCCTGACTACCACTCAATTACCCAACTAAATCCCTATGACCAAGCATCCCCTAATAACCCCACTAACGGCCAGACCAGACCAACTACACTCATGGTACTACTCACAATATTTGGACCCCTCAAGGATCCCTAGGACGAATCTCCAACCTGATAACAATATCTAGCAACATACTCCAGACCCCCCATTTACCTCCTAACTCTCATCACATGGATCAAGTTTAACATTCATTTTCGTAATGACAATCGACCAACACTATGACTAGGCTATAAGTCTCCTTTTTAGTTTATTAACCACAGGTACCCCATTGACCACACTCAAATATGCAACATACATCCTTTTTACGTAGCTCGAACCCACCAAGGATCCCCCCTAACAATACCTAAGTGTTCAACATGCAACTCCGGCCTACACCAAGACCAAACTCACATTTAGATATGTTCACCTGGCCTCTCATGGACCATATGCAATAATCACAGTTAAGAAGTACAACCCGGTCTACTCATGGAACCATCGAAAGAACACAATAATGCAATTAAAATAACCTGTACCAGGCGTGGTACTTGAGCCAACCATTGTGATTCCCATACCAGGTATGGTACCCGAGCCAACCGTTAGTATTCCCATACCAGGTGTGGTACCCGAGCTAACCGTTAGTATTCCTATACCAGATGTGGTATCTGAGCCAACCGAATGTCATACCAAGTTCAATCAATCACAAATAATGAATAAACATACTTGTAAACCAACAAGAAACAAACAAGTTCATTTCACAAGACTGATAATCGGACAATTAGACATTCACGTTTCATTCCCTAAGCATGCTACTCATACAATACTAAATAATGGTACATGAACACATAATGCATATTGGGAATCAGAAACCATCACCTACCCCGCCTCGGGTACTTAAGCTCCACCTTAAATCCGTCCGAAGACTAACCCCAGCTTACCCCTTAATACATACTAGTAGATTCACCTATTCCTGACCCTTCTCCTAGGACCAAAGGACTATATGGGGAAGACCTCCCCTAACCTTGGTAATTCATCCATCCTAGTTATTCTACCTTTTTATACTAATTCAATTTCGGAATTCCCTTTCCTTGTTATAGTCATTTAATTTTCCAAGACTTTCCAGTTCCCCGAACCTTACTAACATTCTAGTCCATGAAACTCTGGCATCAGACTTTATAATAACATACACCATTAACATACACCACTCAGAACATGTCAACCCAATATCCCAACTCAATCATATTTCTAGTTCAACCAATTCAATCACAATAATCCTCCAGACTCCATGTCCGAAGGCCTAGGCATGAATTCTCCTTTTCAATCTATACAATACTTACGAATTAGAAGCGACTCAATCTACTCAATGAAAGAAATCTAGCCTACCTGGATACCAAGCAGCTGCACAATGCATTTCTGGCTTCGTGAAGACATTTCCTGCCGGATGACAAGCCTAAAACCCGAGATTTCGCGTCCTTTTAGCCAGAATCCTTCCTCCTCATGGCTTCCAAGCCTTGGAGCAGCGTAGGAGGATTTTTGGAGTAACCCTCATATGTTTTTCAACTGAGGAGGAGGAGTCTTTTATTAAAATCGCATTCTGAGGCTACTGCCTCCTGTCGTCCCGCTATAGCGGACGATCTTCCACTATAGAGGAATAAATACCGCTATAGCTGAGTGACGTCAGCCCCAACGATTTTCAAAAATCTAAAATTTTCCATCACGTCGGCCCACTTAATACAAAATATTTTTAAATCATTCCTAAAATTTTCGCGATTTCGTAATTTCTAAAATAATGACGGGTCCGGTCGTTACACCCATCTAGGACTTGGACTCTCACAACAAGGTCTTTTTTAAATGAAAAATTTCATAAATCATGCACAAAATATTTGCTAAGTTTTCCATAGGATCTGGACTCTCACAGCACAATCTTTTTTATATGAAAAATTTCATAAATTATGCTCAAAATATTTCTTCAGTCTTCCATAGGATCTGGACTCTCACAGCTCACATTTTCAACTTGAATCATCAATATTTTCATATCATGCTTCAATAATTGTATAATCTCTTTAAAAATGGAGCATCAATTACTAGCAATAAATTATATTTTGTATAAAATACAGAGCATTAATTTATATTTGTATAAGAATACAAATTATGCAAAATACATGTACATATGCATAATAATATTCTACCCCTGATTCATGCATGATATAAACACAAAATACAAATGCACCACAATAGAAATACAAATAAATTCTAGAGGATTTTGTATAAAATACAAAGAAGCAATTTGTATTTGTATAAAAATCTTCCCCCGACTCATGCATGATATAAATACAAAATACAAATGCACTACAACAAAAATACAAGTACTATCCATAAGATTTTGTATAAAATACGTAGCATCAATTTGTATTTGTATTTTTTAATAAAAAATACATATATAAATGCATAATGATATTCTGCATCTGACTCATGCATGATATAAATACAAAATAAAAATGCACTATAATAAAAATATAAATATAGTTCAGAGGTATCCACAATGTTATACAAATATATGTATACGTAAATGAGAATACAAATACATTGCAAGAAGTAAACAATAAAATACAAATACAAATAACAGATCATATCATGAATATATAAATAAGAACAACATAATTGGTAGAACTAATATATACAGTCAAAAATACAAATATATGTATCCATGAATAAGAATACAAATACATTATTCCAGAGGTATCCACAGTGTTCAAGGCCACTATATAGAACTAAAGATACAAATACAAATATATCTTTACATCAAATCAAGCTTGAGCTTCATCTATCCCCTGCAATGGCTGATTCTCTTGTTAACCTCTTAGATGGTGTATTTTTCGTTATTAAATTAGAGCTTTTCGAAGGGCAAAGATTAACCACAACTAAAAACCTTAAGAAATCGTGTTGAAGATGAAAGATTGAAATATGCCAAAAAATTGGGGAAAGAAATTGTTGAGAGATACGATTTTACTAAAGTACGAGTAAATTTAGGCGTATAACTTGTGAAAAGATACACTTGAATTGTATCAGTGAAATCGTGGGCCCAGGGAAAAAATATACTAATAAAATCAAGAAAAAAGGTATGAATTGTAATTTAAATATAATATTAGTATGGAGTATAATTAGGCATGCATTTTTGGCATGTTATGTAATTTTTCCTTTTATGATATAAGCGACTTGGGAGTTCATCAAGATTGGATCAATGATAAGTGGATTTTTTCTCAAATTCTTTGATACTCTTTTTTCTCAAATTCTTTGATACTCTCTATTATCGATTTTTGTAAAGGAAATATTGATTAGGCTTGAATTTTGTTCATATATGTAGCTTGTAGTAGTTTAAAATTGAGTGACTTATACTATTTAAATTAAACTCAAAACTAGTACTGTTTGATTACTATTATTCAATTTTTAGTGTTTCAAATATTTTTTGTGTTTCAAATTGATAAAGTTGGTTATTTACTTTTCAGTTTTTGCATTCTTAGAGTAAAAGTACATTTAAATCCCTTAAAGTTGTAATATTCTATTACTGTTCCGATAATTTTAATTAATTAATACTCGAAGTTAGATAGATTTGGTAATATAAAAATCTGTTAGTAGTCATTTGCGTTTATATTTTAATCGTCCTGTATTTGTTTTTCGAAAAATAAAGTGCAGATAACAAATCTTACACATAAAAAAATACTCCGGCTTAATTAGATGAACTACTAATAATAGTGTATTTTCATCACCTATTCATGGCCATGTAGAATTTCAAGTCTGATAAACCAATGCAGAAAAACATGCAAAAATACACTCTAAAAAATCAAATCACATTTTCCTTTTGTAAAAAAAGAAACATGGGAGAGGCTAAAATTATATCAAAGCACTCAAAACGAGCCCAAATTGATTAGTTAGTCCCTCTGAGTGTCATAAGAGGTTTATACTCTGTAAATTTTGTAATACCATGTAGAATAGCCATTCATTTATTTTAATCTCTGAGTTTGACAAGAATTATTGAATCAATACATTTGTTATTAATTTTCAGTACTTGACGCGTTTTCAACAACAAATTAAAGAAAAAATGAAAACTAAGGGATTCAAGAATATTTACTGATCAGAAACTGTATTTTTAGTTGTCAAAAAACTTGTGATACATCATCTATTAGCTCAATTGGAATCACAATGCGTGCTTTACTGAAATTTCTTTTTGAATTTTTTACTCTCTCCGTTTTAATCTGTTTGACCTACTTTCCTTTTTAGTACGTTTCAAGAAGAATGTTTCTTTCCCCTTTTAGCAACTTTATAATTTCAACTTTCCACATGACATGTTTAAGACCACAAGATTAAAGGATGTTTTGGTAAATTTGACACATCTTTAGTTTTTAACCATAAGATTCAAAAGTCTTCCTTACTTTCTTAAATTCCATGCCAAGTCAAACTAGGCCAAACAAATTAAAACAAAGGGAGTATATATGTAATTTTTATATTTGACCTTAAATGTTTTTTGTATGTATGTCTTGCATTATTTTTTATTATTTATTTTGATTCATTAAATATTTTATTTACTATATATCAGCTAAAATGTACAAAGTGATATGCTTAATCATGCGCGAAGTAGTTACCTAGTACAATGTAACAAGAGTTATATATATAGAAAATAATTTTATGGTAGAATTATAGCCTAAGAATATTTAAATACTTGTATAATTACATTATTTTTATTGAAGGCTAATCAAAAAAAATAACTTGGTTGATCGTCAATGTAGTCATTTGATGATCAACTAAGTTAACTATAGGAAATGGAAAAAATTTAAAAATTCAAACTATAATATTAACTTATTTGTGATGGATCTACGACACAAAATAATATATTTGATAACATATATAATTATATTAGTTTGGTTGATATACAACAACAAATTATTTACTTACCCATATTTACTCACTTACATAGCAAAACCTGCACACGAACCTATTGTCATATAGTAGTTAATGTCTTGTGTGATGACATAGTTACGATATATTTAACCAAATCATTAATACTTCATATATATCTATATCTATCTATATCTATACTATATTAAAAGTGTGAAACACCTTATAATGTGATTCGAACTTTTTGCCCTTCATTAAAAGACTCCATAATAGACAAAATCGCCTTTTCACTATTTTTTAAATATTTTTAATAGTTAAAATTCATTTAAATTAAATTTAGTCAATTAAACCTTTCCTTGTTTGAATTATATACCTTAATGTAGGACTTTAAAATCATTTAAAATATTACCTTAAACGTTAGTACTTAATACTTCGAATTTATTAGTTTTTTTGGTAAACTAATACGTGGTATATATTTATTTTTTAAAAAAAATTAGAAAATTGCTATAGCTTTTGGTTAACTACCGTTAGTTTTGACAAATTAAAGTTATTTTTAATTGACCATCGCTAATTTAATTTGCTAATGAATTAGCAACAAATTATTAAAAAAAAATCTTAGCTACGAGGAATTTAGTGATAAAGTTCGTAGCTAAGTCATATTTTATTCTTAGTATTTGTTGTTAAATAAGGTACGCGTTTTGATCACGCGCAAAGCGCGTACACTAAACTAGTATATATATATTTGTGTAAATCATCCAATGTCTTGTATTGTTGTATATTATGGGTTGATTTAAATCATTTCTTTAAAAGGATAATTATGCAAAATGGCCACTCAATCATATTATTTATCAAAAGAATAGCTTTTTTTTACTTTACCAAAAAATTGGCGGTCTCTTTCTTCTTGTTCTTCCTCCCTGCTGCTTCTGCGTCCTCTTCTTCTTCCTCTTCCTCCCTTACAAGAACAAAAACAGAAATGTCGACACCAAGTTTTTGCGGAATTTTTCATGTTTTCTAATCCATGGAGTGCCAATTTCATATCAAAATAAGAAAAATTAAATTTGTTCTCTAGATTCTCTAATTTATTTAATATCTTCAGATTCTCTCATTTTTTGTAAATGGCCAGAATCTGATTTTTATCTGGTGTGTGTAATTCATTGTAATCACTTATTCTTTTGGTTCTATTGCAGTTGCCTTTAAGTTGTATGATTTACGACAAACTGGGTTCATTGAGCGAGAAGAAGTGAGTAAACAAGTTTGAAATTTTTCTTTCAACATCTTTGAAATTCTTTTCTACTCCAAAGATGTGATACTACCAGATGATTTTTAAATAAGTACCTTCATTTCGAATCCAGCAATTGCTGATAACCTGCTCTCTTACTTAGCAAATGTTAGTGTTTTAAGTTCTATTCAGAAATACTGGAGACGAAGGAGTATAACTTTCTCTTACATAATTGCAGGCTATAAACTATATAACTTCAATTAGTTTCCATATGTAAACCTAGAAAGTTGGTTGATTCTGGAACTGAAACTAGAACAAAGATCTGATAATGTCTCAAAAACTACTCTGGATGCGAAATGATTAATTTGTTAAGTGAAAGTTATCGCGAAATAATGGGTGCTTAATTTGGTAGTTCTTATTGATTTTATATTTATTTGTTATGGTCCATGAAATGACTCAAGGGGAGGTGGAGGTGGTGGTGGTGGCGGCGACATCGACAATTTCTCAGATTTCGGTGCAGGAGGAAAAGATGAAGGCAGCGACGACGATTGTAAATTTGAGGAATTCACATTTTCGAAGACCAAATAAACAAAAGAAAACCCCCAATGTAAAGATTACCCAAGTCGACAATGACCTATCCATACATGGGCAATCAAATCTTCAACAAAAATATCATACATGTTTATACAACATCTATACAATATCGATATATGTTTATACACCATTTATACAATATTGATATACGTTTATATACTATTTATACAATATTGATACATTACATAACTTTAATATAATATTGATACATCACATATATATTACATACACATGTGGCTATTTTTTTTATAATTTTTTTTTGTGGCTAGTTCATTTTTGAGCTATTTTTTTTATAAAGAAAACTTGGTTATATTTGTTGTGAACTAATTAGTTTATTGTACATATTTAAAATTATCCCTTCAAGCAGATAAACACGATTTTATTAACAACTCAACGCCCAACGGTGATAAGCCTAACCTTGCAATCACCGATTCACGAGTTCGAAACTAGCTTGCGTCACAATGTTTTTTATCAATTTGAATATTCATCATTAAGGGATAATATAACGGGTTAGATTAAACTTTATAACCACGATTTTAAACATATTTAATTTTAAAAATTGGTTAAATTCATCTAAAATTTGTAGAAGTAATCTTGTTAATATTTATATCACATTTCATTATTAAAAATTGTATTAAATTTTGATTCTTTGTTAGAAAATGAAAGAGATAAGTTTTTATTTGACTACATATACAATATAACAAGAGTTATATATGTAAAAAATAATTTTATAGTAGAACTATAGTCTAAGACAATATATTTTAATACTTGTATAATACATTATTTTTATTGAATGCTACCCAAAAAATTTAACTTGGTTGATCGCCAATGTAGTCATTTGATGGTCAACTAAGTCAACTATATGAACTAGAAAAAATTAAAGAAATAAGACTATAATATTAACTTTTCTGTGTTAGATCTATGACACAAGATAATACATTTGATAACATGTATGTTTACATTATTTTGATTGAATTATAACAACAAATTCATCATATTTACTCACTTACATAGCTAAAACCACACACGAACTTGTTGTCGCATAGTAGTTAATGTTTTGTGCGATAACGTAATTACAATATCTCTAACTAAATCATTATTTTTTTATATACAATTTTGTAAATGATTCAATGAGTATTATTGATTGATTTAAATCATTTCTTTATAACTTAACCTTGTCTTATGTAGAATGATTTTTCACTTCTATGTAGATTGATTTTTCAGATTTGAATTATAATATTTAATAAAAATCTTACGAAGATTACAGTTTCAGTTAATTTAAAATGCATTCAAATAAAGAAAACTTACACAATTCAATAAAAAGAATAATGTAATAACAAGTATGACAACATAAAAGAATATATTACTAAATTGCCTATATTTAATTAAAAGAAAATAATATAGATTAAGAAAGGGAATTAAAATCGATGATAGATATGTAACATAAGGTTAAATATAATTTAATTGAATATGTTATTATTTTTATTTGAAAATTAATATTTATTTAAGTCAATTAACATAATTCTTAGTATAAGAAAAACAAAACATCAAATATGTGAGATGGTTGATCATTCAGATTTTGAATATATAAGGGTGTATCTTAAAGGGGTGATTTATTTACTTTTTAAAGTATAGAATCATATATTCGTAATGCAAAAGAGCTAATTTCTTTATTTTAAAATATATAAAAATGTGTATACAAAAATATGAGTTATAAGTTAATTGTTTTTTGGTAAATATATAGATCATGTGTATACAAATTTCAGAGGAGTTAATTTAAAATATATATGATGTGTGTGGTACATATATGTCATGCCCCAAACTAGGGGAAGCAGGATTGGCACTCAATACTTTATTCGATCGAGCTAGCTACTGAAACATACTAGCTGACTAAATTGCAGTCCCAGAAAATTGGGCAGTACGACATCTGAAATATTAAACTTGGACTGTTACGGTCATAACCTAAATAACGGCAAGTCATATAGACGAAGGTAGACAAGCCAAAAATAATGAAGTACTGGCTGGCCGACAAGGCCTCAACTGAAAACATACACACATACATATATATACATATATACATATATACATATATACATCTATACATATATACATATATACATCTATACATATATACATATATACATGTATATATGTATATACATATATATGTATATATTGCATATATATATATATATACATATATATGATATATATATATTATATATATATATATAATATATATATATATATATACATATATATGCATATATATATATGTATACATATATATGCATATATATATATGTATATATATATATC
The DNA here is from genome assembly GCA_003996215.1 of Jaltomata sinuosa. NCBI lineage: Eukaryota > Viridiplantae > Streptophyta > Magnoliopsida > Solanales > Solanaceae > Jaltomata > Jaltomata sinuosa. The sequence goes on along the minus strand of QJPP01003016.1, from coordinate 145,250 downwards.
CATATATATCATACATATATACATATATACATCTATACATGTATACATATATATATTATATATACATATATACAATGTATATATGTATACATATATACATGTATATATATATATATGTATATATTGCATATATATATATATATATATATGCATATATATATATATATATGTATATATACATACATACATATATATATATATATACATGTCAAGCCTATGATGCTGGAGATTGAAAGCTGTAGAAAGAAACCCAGAATACTATGTCCACAATAGCCTCTAAAAGTGTCATAAGTACTGGCCAGGACAAGTCCCCGACTATACCCAAACTGTACAACAAAGTAAACAGCCTCTGATAGCTCCAGAAAAAGTTGGAGTTTACTAACTCACATCTCAACCCCAAATCCTAGCGGAGGGGTCGATCAGAATCCTTACCTAAACCTGCACGCACGAAACAAAATGCAGCATCCCCAGACAACGGAATGTCAGTACGAATAAAAATGTACTGGTATGTAAAGTGGAAAGTAGAATCACAAATAGCTGCTGTAAAAAGGGTAATAGAGATCCCACCTGAAGCAGAAACTCAGATAGCCTCCATGGCCGACATCTGACCTTATAGTAATCAAATATGCATGGTATACTCGTGTAATCGTATGTCGTGAGTGTCTCTCTCTCTCTCTCTCTCTATATATATATATATATATATATATATATATATATATATGTATGTATACACCAAATGCTAGCAATGGTGGTGTATTTCGGTAGCTAACCGGTATCATATTTTCCAACTTGTGACCATCTGTGTCTCATACATATAAATATAGGCAATAGACCACATACCTCCTGATTATAGCTCGGAAATGGAAGGCATAGCATGTCATTGATTCGTAATGCATATATGTCATCATAATTGTGTTGCCAATCTTGGCCCGTTGGTACTCTTTATTCTCATAATCTCGTAATCACTTTCGTATAACATGTAAATGCCTCGTAGAACCTCATATGATTTTAGAATAAACTTGAACACTTCACTCGACTTTAGAAAGGTAACTTAAACTTGTGTATGTTCATAAAGAGCTTAAGGTTCTTCACTTAGTTTCTATATATGTTTCCTTAATAGTTTCTAAAAGAAAGTATTTCTATTTGAGAGTTTTGAAAATCGACGTATTATTTTATAGTTTTTCGAAAAATATTTTAGCGAGGAAGGAGGACTGATTGCAACTTCTTAATGTTTCTTTATAATCTTTTGAAGTTACAACACCCAAAAAAGAATAAGAATTCATACATATGGACATAAAGTCAAGAAAGTCAACAAAATGATATATATAGATATTGAATATCCTATTTAACCGAATGAGTAGAATATCAACAAAACAGAATCATAAAAATACTTCAGCTGCGATCCCAATATTTTTCACAGAAGATCTTTGTAGCAATATAATAGTAAAATATCACATTTGAAGATTTATAAATTTTCTAAAATTCGTGCTCAAGAAGGAAGGATGAAGCTTAGCCTTAACATACCTTTTCAACGAACGTCTGAATGCCCATAGTTCCTTCATGGAAGTTCTTCCTTACATCCTAAGCTTCGCAAACACTATATATACGCAACTTATATGCACCTATAAATAGTTTATAATTAATCTTAAATTGACAGATTTGCCATAGGATCATAACTTGACGAAACGTCTGTAGAACTTCATAAAAACGATCATAAAAGAGCCCTGAGATGGTTACCTTAGTAAAATAAATGTAAAGCTTGAAAAACCACTAATAATTACCCAGTTCTATCTTCCGAAACTAGCTCCAAACGTGGGTAATCGAAGGAGAAAATAATTGTCACGCGTAGAGATCACATTTCTAGGCCCATGGGGGCAAACTTTAACGATAGAAATCACAAAAAATGCACCTTGATCACTCAAGAACTCCTTTGGAACCCTCTTTTATGTTTTCTCTCTGCTTTAGAACTGTTCTGAATGTTTTTAATGACTTAAAACGTCAATATGCAGCTTTATACTTAATTTTGACCTAACATGGTTTGCGACCCGATTTCAGTCCAGACAATCCGTGATAGAACATTCATAGCTCTTTACTCTGATGTCGGTTCGACGTGAGTTTTTATGCATTGAAAAGTAGGACTCGTAGACTTTAGATTTGGTAGGTTGGAGGCCCTTTAACACTTTATAGATTTGGAGAAAAGCTCTGAGATATTTGACCCAATTTCAGAAAATTTATTAAAGTAACTTAGGATAACTTTTGCGACTTTTATTCCAAAACTTGCTAGACTTCAAAACTTAACATACGATTATTCCGCAACTATAATACCCCATAACACATACTTCTTAGTATATTAGATACTTTTAGTCTTACCTCAAAGGTATGGATTAATTTAAACCTTCCAAAAGAGTGGGGTGTTACACGAGGCATTTCTTGTAACTCGAACTTGTTTAAGAACTTTCTTTGACCTAGAACTTTATTTTAATTCTTTGGTATTATAACCCATTTGTAACCTTATTCTCCTGATGTACTCTACCAAGTCATACACACCTCATACACTCACACTACGCTACATATATTATGAAAAAAAACATGGGCTCCCACATTCTCCCATTTTAAGAATATTCTTCCGTGAATGGATTAAAATAATTCCTTGATTGCATTTCTTTGCCGCCAATATGTTATTTGCGAGTTTATATTTATCACGTTCGCAAACCTTAAATCTAATTTTGAAAAATTTAATTACAAGGCTTTGTATGGCTACCTCACAAAAAGACATATAAATTGCACTTTCAAGTTATTTGAAATCCAATTAAGTTGTTGTAAAGGAATAATTATCAATTATTGTAATGCAACTCACCTTAAGTTGTAAATAGATGGGGCACTTCTTCCTCATTTCTTCCTTAGCTTCCCAAGTTATTTACTCGATGTTGTTATTCTGCCATAACACTTTCACAGAAGCCACTTCTTTAGTCCAAAGCTTTCTTACCTGCCGATCTAAAATAGCCACTAGTACCTCAGCATAAGAGAAGTCCTCAGCGACGCGAATATCCTCAACAAGCGTAATATGCTAAGGATCTCTAATGCACTTCCACAACATAGATACATGAAACATAGGATGGACCAATTCAAATTCTGAAGGAAATCAAGCTCATATGCCACCCTATTGACCCTCTGAATTATCTTATACGGTCCGACATACCTAGGACTAAGCTTCTTTTTTCTTGCCAAATCAAATGACGCCACTTCATAGGCGATACTTTTAGGAAAACCCAATTTTTTACATCAAACTCTAAGTCTCGCCGTTGAACATCTGTATAAGACTTCTGCTAGCTCTGTATTGTCTGCAACTGATCTCTAATAAGCTTCACCTTCTCTATCGCTTGCTGGACTAGATTGGTATCTAACAACTCTACTTCCCTGACCTCAAACCAACCAATCGGTGACCTGCACTTTCGCCCGTATAATGCTTTGTAAGGAGTCATCTGAATACTAGCTTTGATGCTATTATTATAAGCAAACTCAATAAGGGGTAAATGATCGTCATAACTTCCTTTAAAATCCAGCACGCAAGCACGTAGCATATCCTTGATAGTCTAAATAGTACACTCAGCTTCTCCGTCAGTCTATCAATATACCTGTGACAACATCTGTGGATGCCTCTGAATCTTGTTGGCCTGTGAGTGTATAAAAGCAGTTCTGGCCACCGCTGGAACCTGAGGTCTCTCTACCACCTATTCCCTAACCACGATCCTGAGTAGATTGTGGGCCTGTTTAGGGGACAGACTGAGGGTGAAGAGGCTGCTGTGCATCCTAAAGGTTGAGCTGGATCACCTCTTCCCAACCTTGGGCACCAACTAATAAAATGTCCTATCTGCCTATAGTGATAACATGCACCTGAATGCATTCTACACTACTCGACATGAGGCTTACAACACTGTGTACATAGAGGAGTAAGCTGTCTCATCTACCCAGAATGCTCCTGCCGATGATCCTCAGATTGGCTTAAGCTTTGTCTCGGTCCTTACTGACAATAATGATCAAACCACTGGCCCTGCACCTCTGGTGAAGCACTACCTGTTGGGCGGGGTAGTTATCGAGGGAGTGAGGGCCTAAAATCACCCAATGGCTCCTTATAAGACCCTATAGTATGGGCCCTCTTACTCTACTCCCTGTCCTTATGGGTGTCCCAAATCCACCTAGAAAGGTTCTCTGTAGTCTGAGCAAAAGCCTGTATGCGGGAAATATCAACATCATCCTAAAGGATGCTACCATACAATCTCTGATTAGATGATCCCCCAAACCAGCCACATAACAATGAACTCTGGCCCTCATGGTGTGTGTGATATCTAGTGCATACCTCGCCAAGGCATTAAACCTATAGCTATAATCCCTCTTGCTCATATCCCCTGCCTCAAACTGGTAAACTGGTCAAGACAGGCCTCCCGAACCTCCCGTGGAAAATAATGGGCCAGGAAAGCCTCGAAGAAGTCCTTCCACTCTACTGGCGGAGCATCAGGTCCTCTGTATCTCTCCCATGCCTCATACCATAGGACAGCTACATCATGTAGCCAAAAAATAGCCAACTCCACAGCCTCGATGATAGAGACATGCTTCACCCTCAATACTCTATACACCTGGTTTATAAAGTCCTGAGGGTCCACGATAGAACTAGATCATGTAAATAATAGATGAGCAAGGTGAAGAAACTCTCATACCTTCGAACTTTCTGCCAGATCTCTCCTAGCCTCTGCTCTAAACTCTAGATGTCTTTCATGAATAACAACTATCCTAGTCAAAAACTCAACCACATCCCTTATTCCCTGCTCCCCAGTCTTTAGTGGAAGAATAATAGGTGCTAGAGTTTCTGTGTCCCTAGCTGCCTCAGGTACCAATAGAACTGATGAGGCTGGGGAAACTACATCTCTTGGGCTTTGGCAGGTGCCTAGGAAGGTGGAACTAGGGGTGCTGGGGACTCACTGTGTGCCTCCAAGTGAACTCTATCCCTCTGACCTGGTAGGGAACGACTGGTACCTTCCCCCGAATCCATGCCTCTCTATCGTTGTGCCATCTCCTGAGTATAGGTACTCTGTCAGATAAGAAACACAAAGCACAATTTAGATTATATATGTTCTTATAACTCCACTCTATAGCACGATCTATAAATTGAAACAAATGTAACCGTTCCTAAATGCGCTATAGCCTCCTAATTATAAGTGGGTGCAAAACACACACATAAGCAAGACTATACTTGACACAACTTATGGACTCCCTGGGATGCGACCTACTCTGATACCAAGTTGGTCACGCCCCAAACTAAAGGAGGCACGACTAGCACTCAATACCTTATTCAACCAAGCTATCCACTGAAACATACGACCTGACTAAACTGCGGGCCCAGAATATTGAGCAACACAACATCTAAAATACTAAGCCTGTATTGTTAAGGTCATAGCCTGAATAACGACAAGTCATATAGAAAGAAGGTAGAGAAGCTAAAAATAATAAAGTACTGGATAGCCAACGAGGCCGCAACTGAAGACATACACATATACATATATATACATACCAAGCCTATGGTTCTGGAGACTAGAAGCTGCAGAAAGAAACCTAGAATACTATGTCCATAATAGCCTCTTAGAGTGTCATAAGCACTGGTCAGGACAAGGCCTCGAATATACCCAAACTGTACAACAAAAGTAAATATCCTCTGATAGCTCAAGGAAAAGGTGGAGCTTGCCAACTCACAGTTGAATCTCGAATCCTAGCGGAGAGGCCGATCAGAATTCCTAGCTGGACCTGCACGCACAAAACAAAATGAAGCATCCCATGCAACAGGATGTCAGTATGAATAAATATGTACTAGTATATAAGGTGAAAAGTAGAATCATAAATAGTTGCGGTAAAGAGAGTAATAGAGATACCAGCTAAACCTGAAACTCTGATAGCCTTAATGGCCGTCATCTAACCTTATAATAATTAAATATGCATACATATATATATATATATATATATATATATATATATGTAAATTCCTATCATACCCAACTAAATGCTAGCAATAGTGGTGTCTTCCGGTAGCTAACTGGTATCATATTTGCCAACTTGTGGCCATATGTGTCTCATACGTATAAATATAGGTAATAGGCCTCATACCTTCTGATTATAGCTCAAAAGTGGAATGCATAGCATGTCATGTCATGGATTTATAATGCATATATGTCATCATAATTGTGTTGCCAATCTTGGACCGTTGGTACTATTTATTCTCATGATCTCGTAATCACTTTCGTATAATATGTAAATGCCTTGTAAAACCTCATATGCTTTTAGAATAGCTTGAACACTTAACTCGACTTTAGAAAGGTAACTTAAATATGTGGATGTTCATAAAGAGCTTAAGGTTCTTCACTTAGTTTTTATATATGTTTCCTTAATAGTTTGTAAAATAAAGTATTTCAAAAACTAGTGTTGCCTTCGAGTATGAGCCAAGCCAGTAATAAAGTCCATATTGATTGCTTCCCATTTCCAAGTGGGAAAGTCAATAACTTGAATCATGCCACCCGGTCTTTGACGCTCCACCTTTACTTATTGATAGTTGGATACTTAGCCACAAACCCAACTATGTCCCTCTTTATACCATTCCACCAAAAGACTTCCGGTAGATCACGGTACATCTTAGTAGCACCCAGATGAATGGAATATCTAGAACTGTGAGCCTCAGTCAGAATCTGCTGTCTCAACCCATCTACATCTGGTACACATAAGCGACCCTGATAACGAAGCAGACCATCTCCCCCATGGGAGAAAACCTCCAACCGTTGCCGATGAACTGCACCCTTAAGCTGAAGTAGAATAGGATCCTTATCTTGATTTTCCTTCACCTCAGCTACCAAAGATGATTCAGCACCATTTTGTACAATCACACCACCTTCTGTCGAGTCCATACGGCGAACTCCCAACGGGGCTAGCCTATGAACCTTCTTAACCAATTCCTTCTTCCCAACTTCAACAGAAGACATACTTCCCATGGACAGTCTACTCAAAGCATCTGCCATGACATTGGCCTTACCCGGATGGTAAAGCACACTCATATCATAATACTTAAGGAGCTCAAGCCATCTCCTTTGTCGCAAATTCAATTCCTTTTGAGTGAACACATACTGAAGACTCTTATGATCGGTGAATACATCCATATGCACCCCATACAAATAATGTCTCCAAATCTTCAAAGCAAAGACCACGGCTGCCAACTCAAGATCATAAGCAGGATAGTTCTTCTCATGAGTCTTAAGCTGTCTCGAAGCATAAGCAATCACCCTACCACGCTGTATTAAAACACAACCCAAACCAATCCTAGAAGCATCACAATATACAACAAAATAATCTAGGCCCTCGGGTAGAGCTAACACTAGAGTTGTGGTCAATCTAGTCTTCAATTCCTGAAAGTTCTTCTCACACAAGTCGGACACCTAAAATTTTACCTTCTTCTGAGTCAATCGGGTTAAAGGGGCAGCAATGGAAGAAAATACTTCCACAAACCTCCTGTAGTAACTAGCCAAACCCAAAAAACTCCTAATATCAGACGGGGAAGTGGGTCTAGGCCAGTTCTTTACTGCCTCTATCTTTTGAGAATCAACTCGGAAACTATCACTAGTCACAATATAACCTAGAAAGGTAACTGACTGCATCTAGAACTCACACTTGCTAAACTTAGCAAACAACTTTCTATCCTTGAGAGTTTGCAACACAACCCTCAAGTGGTCTGCATGCTCCTCCTCACTCCGAGAGTAGATGAGGATATCATCAATGAACACAATCACAAATGAATCCAAATATTACTTGAACACGTGGTTTATCAAATACATAAAAGCTGTAGGAGCATTCGTTATACCAAAAGACATAACAACAAACTCATAATGACCATACCGAGTCTTGAAGGCTGTCTTTGGGATATAACACTCTCTAAAACTAAGCAGATGATAATGGGATCTAAGATTAATCTTGGAGAAGAAACTAGCACCCTGAAGCTGATCGAACAAGTCATCAATCCTAGGACCAGGATATTTGTTCTTGATTGTGACCTTGTTCAAGTGATGGTAGTCAATGCACATTCTAAGAGAACCATCCTTCTTTCTAACAAACAAAACTGGGGCACCCCATGGATAAATGCTAGGCCTGATGAAGCCCTTATCGAGAAGATCCTTCAACTGATCTTTTAATTCTTTAAGTTCTGTGGGATCCATTCTATAGGGAGGAATAGAGATAGGAGGGACTCCGAGCAAATCCTCGAGAAACACTTCTGAAAACTCATTAGACCTCAATTTACATACATCTCTCTCAAGAATAGAAACAAGTTCCTCATTATAAGATAGGTTTTCATCTAACAGGACTGAATCCTAGCAAATGATATAGTTACCATCCCTATAATACTTCTTAAGCATCTACACATGAAATGCGGGATAAACTCCCAACAATCTCAGAGGCAAAGCCAATCTGTAGGCTACTGTCCCCACAATTTTAAGAATATTGAAGGGTCTAATGTATCTTGGACTATGCTCACGCTTATCAAATCTCATAAGACCCTTTATGGGTGAGACCTTGAGAAACACTTGCTCACCTTTCATGAAATGCACATCTCTTACCTTTCTATATGCATACTCCTTTTGCCTGCTTTGAGCCGCTAGAAGCTTCTCTTGGATAAACTTTACCTTCTCCATTGAGTTTCTCAGAAGGTCAGTACCCCATAGTATCACCTCAAATACATCAAAGTAACCAATGGAAGATCTACACTTCCACCTATACAATGGTTCGAACAGAGCCATATCTAGGCTCGAATGGTAGCTATTATTATATGCTATTCTATCAAAGGTAGATACTGGTCCCAATGACCTCCAAAATCCATCATGCATGCACAGAGCATGTCCTCCAACACCTAAATTATCCGTTAAGACTACTTATCAGTCTGAGGGTGAAAAGCTTTACTAAGTCTAGTCTAGTACCCAACTCTTCATGCAACTTCTCCCAAAAGTTAGAGGTAAACTGAGTACCCTTATTCAAAATAATAGAAATTAGAACCCCATGCAACTGAACAACTTCCTTGAGATAAACCTTGGGTAACTTGGCTGCATTGTAAGTCACTTGGATTGGAATGAAATGTGCAGACTTTGTCAGCCTATTTAAAATAACCTAAATAGAATCAAACTTCCCCAAAGTCTTAGGATGACCAACAACAAAATCCATGGCTATTCTCTCCTACTTCTATTCAAAAATGGGCATCCTCTGAAGAGTACCACCAGGATTATGATGTTCATACTTCCCCTGCTGGAAATTCTGACACTTACCAACAAAATCAACTATGTCTCATTTCATTTGACCCTACCAGTAATGTTGCCTCAAATCACGATATATCTTGGTCACACTAGGATGTATAGAGTATTTCAAACCATTAGCCTCAACTAGAATAGTAGGAATCAAACCATCAACATGGGGCACATGAACTCGCCCCTTAATCCTGAAAACACCCTCATTATCAATCATGGTCTCCTTGGCTTCACCCTATAAAATCTTATCACAGATTCTGCTCAACTTAGCATCCTCGAATTGTTTAGCCCTTACCCAATCGAGAAATGAGGACCTTGTCTCAATACATGATAATAGTCTACCCCTCTAGGACACCTCAAGACTTATGAAGTTGTTAGCTAGTATCTTAATCTCTCTAGCCAAAGGACATCTAGTAGCCTTCAAATAAGCCAAGCTACCCATACTTTCAGATTTTCTGCTCAACACATCGGCTACCACGTTGGCCTTACTCGGATGGTATAGAATGGTGATATCATAGTCTTTAAGAAACTCCATCCACCTATGCTACCTCAAATTAAAATCCCTCTGTGTGAAAACATGTTGTAAGCTGCGATGGTCTGTGAATACTTCACAACGAACCCTATAAAAGTAGTGCTTCTATATCTTAAGAGAAAAAACCACAATAGCAAACTCTAAGTCATGTGTAGGATAGTTCTTCTCATGTACCTTTAATTTCCTCAAAGTATAGGCGATAAAAATATTTTCTTGCATCAAGACAATACCTAAACCAGAACATGAGGCATCACAATAAATAATGAAATCCTTACCCTTCACTGACAAAGCAAGAATAGGAGCTGTAGTCAATAATGTCTTGTGATTTTAGAAGCTCTTCTCACATTCATCCGACCACTTAAGTGTTACCAACTTTAGAGTTAAATGGGTCAGATGAGTAGCAATGAAAGAAAACCCCTTCACAAACCTGCAGTAATAACAGGCAAACCCCATAAAACTACAAACTTTGGTCACTGAAGTGGGACTAACCCAATTCTTAACTGCCTTAATCTTTTGAGGGTCCACCATCACCCCATCCTTCAAAATCACATATCCCAGAAAGGGCACAAAAGTCAACCATAATTCACACTAATAAATTTTTGCATAAAGCTACTTCTCTTTTAGTAAACCCAAAATAATCATTAAGTGATTTTCATGCTCCTTCTCACTCTTAGAATAAACTAATATGTCATCACTGAAACAATCATAAATGAGTCTAAATAGGGCTTAAATATCCTATTCATCAATCCCATAAAAGAGGTTGGGGCATTGGTTAGCCCAAAAGACATCACTAGAAATTTGTAGTGCCCATACCTGGTTTGAAATGCTGTCTTAGGAATATGAGTAGGCCGAATCTTTAGTTGATGATATCTGGACGTCAAATCAATCTTAGAAAATACAGATGCCCCCCATAATTGATTAAACAAATCATCAATTCAGAGGAGAAGATACTTGTTATAGATTGTAACCTTATTCAATTGCCGGTAGTCTATGCACATACGTAGACTACCATCATTTTTCTTCACAAAAAGATTGGAGCACCCCATAGAGAGGCACTTGATTGGATAAATCCCTTACCAAGCAACTCTTGCAACTAAGCCTTTACCTCCCTTAACATAGTTGGTTCCATCCTATAAAGGGGAATATAAATGGGATGGGTATCCAACTCTAGATTAATACAAAAGTCAATGTCGCAGTCTGGGGACATGCCAGACAAATCTACCAAAAATACCTCTTAAAACTCACACACCACGGGAACTGACTCAATAGGTTGGACCTCTGCACTAGTGTCCTGAAGATGTGCTATGAATACCAAACACCCCTGCCTATCAAACTCTTGGTACGAAGAAAAGAGATCAATTTCATAGGAGCATGACTATAATCACCTTCCCACTCAAGTCTATCCATTCTCGGTGTAGCCACAGTTACTATCTTAGCATGATAGTCTAAAATAGCATAATAAGGAGACAACTAACTCATTTCTAGAATAATGAAGAAATCCACCATATCCAAAATCACTAAATATACCCAAGTTTCTTGCCCCATAAATATAATACCACAAACACGATAAATTTTATCAAAAACCACAGAATCACCAATCGAAGTAGATACATGAACATGTAAACCAAGTAATTCACACACCATGTCTAACCTCACAGTGAAACTAGCAAATACATAAGAGAAAGTAGAACTAGGGTAAAAAAATAGTTGTCATCCAATCACTAACAAGAATAGTACCTGTGATCACTGTATCCGATGTCTCTACCTCGGTCCTACCTAGAAAACCATAGAAATGGGCTCTATCACCTGCCTGTATGCCACCATTACCTAGATGAGTACCACTCTAATATGCATGACCACTACCTCTGTTAAGTTGGTTGCCATCCTTACATGCCTGGTGACCACCATGCCCTTACTGCTGATGGCCTCTACCATAACTATTACCTCCTACACCTGTCAGAGCTGGAGCTTGGGGTGCCTGATGCTAGCTTGATTGATAAACGTACTAATACCTTGGACAATTACTCTAAATATGACCAATACCACCATATTCGTAGAAAACTCAATCCAAGATGGGTCACTGTACTAAAGTAGAAGAAGAAAGATAACCACCAAAGTCTGTAAAGGGCTGGTTGGCCCCTGATGGACCCCCAACCAACACCTGCATAGCTGACTAGATAGGGCATGTAGAGTACCCTTGTGAACTCTGACCCCTAGAATACGAAGCACTGAAGTTGCCCCCTGTCCAGGACTTTTTTGCTTCCACCTTTGCATGACTTTCCTATTTTGCACCCTCAACACTCTTCACAAGCTCAATCACTTCCTAAAAGGACCTAACGAAGGATACCATTTGTAGATCTAAAATATGGAGACCTGTGTTCAACCTGTTATTGAAAGTTTAAATCTATTCCTCCTCAGTATTTATCAATTGCAATGAATAATGGGAGAGCAAATGAAATCGATCCTCATAGGCTGTAACTAATGAACTCCCCTTCTTGATATTGGCAAACTCATCTCTCCCTATCTCTCAGAGTACATGGAACATACTTCTCTAGGAGAAATGAATAGAACTGATGCAAAGTCAATGGAGGTGACCTAGTAGCCTTACAATTCACATAGGATCTCCACCACATCTTAGCATCACCCTGAAGTTGAAAGGTTATGAAGTCTATCCTATATCTTTCAACTATCCCAATATTCAGCAGAATCATCCATGAAAGACTGAAAGAAATACTTCCTAATCTTATTTCACGAGAACAAGTAGGATTTGTACATGGGAGAAGTATTGCAGAAAATATCCTACTAGTCTAGGAAATTGTCACAGAGATAAGAAAGAGGGGCAAACCACTAAACATGGTTATAAAGTTGGATATGATAAAAACATATGATAGGGTATCTTGGTTGTTCTTACCAAGGTACTGAGGAAGATGGGCTTTGATGAAAGGTTAATTGACATGGTGTTCAAATTACTATCTAACAACTGGTACTCAGTAATGCTCAATGGTCAACCTAAGGGATTCTTTGGCTCTTCTAGAGGATAAAAACAGGGTGATCTACTATCACCCACAATTTTTATACTGGAATTAGAGGTACTTTCCATATCATTAAACTCCCTACACCTAAATAGGGACTTTAACAAGTTTGAAATGCCTAGAGAAAGTCCTAGGATCAATCATCGTGCCTTTGCAGATGATATGATCATTTTTTGCAAGGCATAAGTCAAAACAATGCAATTAGTGATGGAGAAACTCACCAGTTATAAAAGAGTGTCAGGTCAGAAAGTAAACAAAGATAAGAGTGCTATCTATCTTCATGCACATGTGTCAATAGGAGTAGTAATCACAACAGAAGTGGTAATAGGAATAGTAAGACATAATTTTCCCTTTACATACCTGGGGTGTCCTATTTTCTACATGAGAAAGCAGAAGGCATACTACAAATAATTGATATAGAAGATTAGCTCAAAACTGCAGTCTTGGAAAGGAAAGTTACTATTCTATGGGGGTAGAGCAATCCTAATAAAGCATGTTTTGCAAAGCATCCCTATTCACTGTCTTTCAGTCATGAACCCACCCAATAATGTGATAACACAAATCCACAAGATCCTAGCCCAATCTTCTGGTGTAGTTGCATATGAGGGAAGAGCAGACAGTGGTCTAGTTGGAATACTTTATGTCTACCAGAAGCAGAGGGGATTGGTTTTAGATCACTCACTGATGTTTCTATGGCACTCTTCTGCAAGCTGTGGTGGAATTTCAGGACCAATCCAACAATTTGGAGTGCATATATGAGCAACAAATACTGTAAAAAATTAAACCAAAATCTTGTAGTGTGGAGAATATGAAGTAATGGATCACAGGTCTGGAGAAAGATGCTACATGATAAGGATTTGATAGAGTACCAGATATAGTGGCAACCACAAATGGGTTCTTCACAACTATTGTATGACAATTGGACAGGTTTATGGGCACTATATAATGTCATACCAGAAGATTTCTACTGTGATGAGTCAGTACAAAATATTGGAGAAGTAGCTAAACAGGGGAGATGGAATGTACAAAAACTATACCAGCTGTTACCATAAGAGCTAGTGAAACATATTGTTACTCATATACAACCACCAATTGACTAGGGAGAAGTTGACAAACCTTGGTGGATACTTTAAGCTAATGGTGAGTTCACAGTTGAATTAACATGGGCATAGGGAGGAACCTAACAATGTGCTAAAGAAAGCCTGGGTGCAGGGACTACCATTCAAAATAGCTTTCTTTATGTAGAGGCTGTGGAAGTTTAAAGTCCCTGTGGATAATAGGATAAGAAGATGGGTATATGCTCTTCCTTCAAAATGCTGGTGCTACAACACACTATGACAGGAGAAAATTTCCCACCTTTTCATCCAATCACCCACTTCTAACTCCATTTGGAACTATTTCTCTTCTTTTACAGGTATCAATATCCAGGGAATGCACCTAAGGGAAATAATTCTAGCTTGGTGGAATGCTCCAACACAAAAGGGAATGAAACCCTACTTCAGGGATATTCCTAGTATGATAGTGTGGGAGGTATGGAATAGAAGAAACTATAACAAGCATGAAGGAAAACTGACATCAAGCCACATGGTCATATATCAGGTGACACAGAACATTCACATGCTCCTTAGAGTTAGAAAACCATCTACTCTATTTCCAATAAAGTGGCCTAACATACTCAAGACACTGGAGGAGTATACTCCTCATATAAAAATAACCAAGGTGTTGTGGGAATTCCCACACGAGAACTAGGTAAAATGAAACACTGATGGAACTTTAAGGGGAAATCTTGGAAAATGCTCTTAAGCCTACTGTGTAAGGGATTCTAAAGGGGACTTAATACATGCAGAAGAACATGAGATGGATCAATCCAAAAATATTGAATCAGAGGCAAGGGAAATACAAGAAGCATGCACATACATTCAGCAAAAAGAATATAAGAAGGTAATCATACAAACAAATTCTTTGTTATTTACAAAGGTTTTAATAGACATTTGGAAACCTCCATTGAGTATAGAAAGTAGGGTACATGAAATCAAGCACATCCTATCTATGAGAGAATATCAAGTAACTCACATTTTGAGAGAAGGAACAAAGTAGCTGATTACTTAGCTAACACAACATTAGATAAAGGGGCAGTGTCATACTAGGGATTCAAAGATATGGATACAATTGGCAATAGATTGATCCACAATGAATCAGATAAGAAAGGAGCCAAGAAAAGAAGAAAGGGAAGAAGTTCAAGAACCATGTCCCGGCAACAAGAACAACTCACTCCATTGATATAGCTTCATATCGAAAAGAAGGAGAGAATACATCAGAGAAGTGTGTAGTGACTACGGTTTCTCTTTTTAGCTTTAGTTTTCTTTTTCTATTTCCCCTTTTGTTTTCTAGATTTTGTTTTGGTTGTATACATTTTGGACCTGGGATAGTTGGGTCGGGTCTTATTTTGTATTATTTTCAAATTTTAAATAAATAAAAAGGCCCAACAAGCCACAAATTAAATTAAAAAACATAGCCATTGTCTTAACATGACAGTCCAGAATAGCATGGTGCAAAGACAACTAACTCATCCCCAAGATGATGTCAAAATCCACCATGTCGAGAATCACTAAATATGCTAAAGTCTTTTTGCCCACAAATATAATAGGGCGAGCTTGGAAGACCCTATCCACAACCACAGAATCCCCCATTGGAGTAGATACAGTAACATGAAAGTCAAGAAATTCACATATCATATCAAAACTCTCAGCAAATCCAGCAGGCACATAGGAGAAAGTAGAACCAGGTTTAAATTAAATAGAAGCCATGTGGTCACAAATAAGAATAATACCTGTGATCGATGCGTTCGATGCCTCTACCTCTGGTCTACTTGGGAAAGCATAAAAGTAGTTCTTGCCACCTGCCTATGCTCCACCCCTATTATGCTGATCACCTCTTCTATTATTTTCACTACCCTGGTTGGGTAGGGTGCACCTCTGCCAGCTGTGTGACCTCCCCACCTGCCATGCAAATGATTTCTATCAAAACCATTTCGTTTACCTATTAAAACCTGAGCTCTAGGAGCCTGCTGGTGGAATTCTTGACAAAGCCGAGGATAATTCCTCCTCAAATGACCAACCTTACCACACTCATAACATGCATGATCAAAAGTAGGTCACTGCGCTAGAGCCAAAAAAGTAAGATACCCACCAAAATCTGATAAAGGTTGACTAGTCCTTGATGGACCCCAGTAGAAAGCTACACTAATGAATGAATGGGACGTGTAGGGTATCCATGTGAAACCTGACCCTTTTAAAACTGACCGCTGAAGTTGCCTCCAGACCGGGGCTCCTTCGTAGCTATCCTTGCTTGGCTCTCTAGCTTCACCCTTTTAACATTCTTAACAAACTCAACCACCTTTTTAAAGAACCTGCCAGAGGATGCTACCTGTAAGGCTAAAATTTGTAGTCCGGTGTTCAAACCCTTTATGAAATGGTGGATCCGTTCCTCCTCAGTACTGATCAGCTGCAAAGAATAACGAGCCAAGGCATGGAAACATGCCTCATAAGTAGCCACAGACAAACTTCCTTGCTTAATATTTGTGAATTATCTCTCTTCATATCCCTCAGAGTACGTGGGACATACTTATCAAGAAATACTTGGTAGAATTTGCTCCAAGTCATAGGAAGTGCCGTAATAGGACTGTATTCTACATATTCTCTCCACCACATTTTTGCATCCCCTTTTAAATAAAACAAACTCAACCCTATATCTTTTGACAACACCCATACTGTGTAGCTTCTCATGACAGTCAATAGTAAACTCATAGGTATCTTCAGACTCTAACCTATGGAACACTGGCAGTTTCATCATTATGAACTTGCAAAATATATCATGCTTACCACCAGTCATTACTGGGCTTTTCATCGATCGTGAAAGTATACTTGCCTCAGAAGCAATATCCATCTGAGGAGCCATAACTGCAACATGCTAAGATACTAGATGGTGCACCATAGGCACTGCAGGAGTGGCCTTATTCCCTGCCAACCCACTAAGGAAACTCCAGACTTGCTGAATCATATCCCTAAAATGGTAATGCCCCTATCCCTTAGACTGGTACTGCCTCATCATTTTCAATCTAAGCCTCTTGTTCTACCATAACATCAAGAATATCTTCTTACTGAGGAGGAGATGTTGAACTTTCCTGAGCTTGAGCAACAACTCACTCTCCACCCCTTGTGGGTACACCTCTCCTCCTTCCTCTAGCTCTTCCTCTCACTCTGACTCTACCACAGACCGCAACCTCAATGACTGACTCGGGTACTACAACTCTAGCCTTAGAGGCATGTGTTCTCACTATCTTCAAGAATAAGAGTGAAAGAGTTAGATACCAATTTGGATCACAAGATACCAATTAGAGTCAAGTAATAGCACGAGGAATGAAATAAGTTGAGGTTTTCTAAAGTCATTTAGCCTCTTGCAGAAAAGTACAGATGTATCTGTACCATTCTGCAAGACTCTACTACAAACATCTTATATAAAGAGATCAATGAACATGGGGCTATGATACCAACTTTTTCACGACCCAACTGGACCATGAGTGGAACCTACACTAACCCTCTGGTGGGGAGAACCAACTAACCTGAACCCAATTCTTGAACTTAACCAATTTTAGAAGAGATAGATTAAATCCAATAATTAAGTCATAAGAAGTCAATTCTAATGTAAATAAAAAATAATATGCGAAAGTAGTTTAACATCCCCCCAAGGAACTGAAAGTCACCATACAAAAACTCAAGCCAAGCATCATCTAGGATATCCAAAAATACTAAAAACCCTAAATGATAAGAGTCTCATTGTCCGAAAGATGGACAACAACTCACAGAGGATCCATGGCAGCCCTAGAAGTATTACTCACCCTTGGATCTGAAGTCAACTCCTCTACTCTAGCCGAGATTGCATCTCAGCTTCTGGAATATGATATGCACTTAACAAAAAAAGAGCACATGGTAGTATTAATACAAAATAATATGTACTAGTAGGTATCATAGGCCGACTCAAACTAAAACATGAATATAACAAAACCATATAACAAGTAAAAGGAACCTTAACACTTAGCACTTAAATCAATCAATATATAATCATCTCAAATTCAATTCAACAATAATAATATAAAGTTTATAGAAATCACTGAGTACCATCACAAAAATATAAGGATTCACTCTCAAGTCATATCACATGGAACTTCTGTCGATATATCTCTCATCAATAAGTCTAGTCTCTTTAGTCTCATTCAGCTCATCACATCAACTTACTATGGACAAACATACAAGTAAGCAATACTAAGCAAAATAGTGTACATACATGCTAAAGGTACTTATTTCTGCCCAACTAGCCATAACCTATAGGGGATCCTAGGTATACATGTACCATACCGACATGATATCTGATCCATAACAATTGTATCAACATCAGAATCTATATAACTAGGCTCTTAGACCTATTCCTCATGAGTATAAAAAATTCCCAAGGCACAATTACACTTAGCCATTTCAGCTCACTTATTACTTCATGTTCATTTAGCTTATTTATTCAAGCATAATAGGAAAACACATACAATTTAACCATGTCCAAAGATCAATCACAAGATACACAGTTCTACCACATAGTATGTAATAAAATGAGTCTCAACTCCAATTAAACCATAACCTACCTCGAGAAAAGAATACCACTCGCAAGACAACTCACAACAACCTTGCATTTCTTTAACTCTTCAGAATGCTCAAGGTCTATAAATAACAATTAAATAAGAGTAATTATCCATTTACTCTCATTTTAGGTCTTGGGAATTTAACCCATCAATTCTACCCTTAAACGAGGTTCCTAGCATTTTCCAAGGGTTAATTTATAAATAAATATACTTTTAGCATTCATAGTATCAATACCCAAAGGGTATTCTAACCAAGTTCATCTCTTTTATCCATTTTTATGCCTAAAGATTTCATCTTAATGGAACTCAAGATTCTCCATTAGCCTCAATCATTCTAAAAACAATTATTTTCAAGTTAAAAATATATATACTAGGATCAATTCTAGGTGAAATTATACCTACCCATAGGTTTTTTCTCAAAGTTCATGTTTATAGGGCTCAAATACAAGAATTCTACCGTTCATCCCCACCTTAAAGTTCTCACGAAGATTATTAATTAATAAACAAAGAGGATTACATATTACTTACCTCAAACGATGAAGAATGCCCTAGTTTTCTTGGAGGAACCACTTCTTGGAGCTATAAAACAAAGTTGGAGTTGTGAGGAATTAACTCAGAAAAATAGACTAAGTGTAGGTATTTTGCCCTTTTCTCATTGTGATAGACGGTTTCTCATTGCAATGAGTCATTGCGATGAGGATTGCTCATCATGATGGATCACAACAATGAAGCGTTCCTTTGTTGCGATAAATGTCAAATTCCAAAATGTCAATTTCTCATCCCAGTCCCTCATTTCAAAACACACTTTATTTTAAGAACATCACAGATTAATCTCGATGCGATAACTATCATACCTAGAGTTCTATGAACCCGAAATCAATCCCAAAACTTCTTACGGGATCCTACAATAGACAACTATCCATAAAAGGAATTCCCAGTACCATTTAATGAACCATGAGACCCCAACCATCTCTAAAGCATTGAACACTATATTTTAGTCAAAGCTCATCCTAGCCTGATATTTTAACAACTCACAATCTAGGGACATTTTCAGCCAGGTACTTACGCTCTTACCTTACTATAATGACAAAAAAAGTCATTACATCATCTCTTAGTTTTTCTTTTCAGTTCTTTGCTGGGGGAGGGGGGGGCTTTGAACCAAGTATCTTTTTATTTTTAGGAGTTTTTCTTTTATTAGTATTTTTTTAGGAGAGAAAAGAAAAAACCTTCTTGATTTATTTGATACTAGCATATTTAGGCATGATCTTGAGTAGTGCTATCCTGTGAGTACTTAAGTGTTAATAAAACAACAGACTTTTTGACACCTAGGCTCAAGGTAGTGACTCTGTACAAAATTTATTCTTATTTTGTAGTTCACTATGACCCTGTCTGTCTTAGAAGTGGAATTGATCCATCTTAATTGAGACTTGTGCCATGAGAAGTGTTGCAATATTTAGAAAATGATAATAGGATTTCTTTGATTTGTCTTATAAAGTTTAGCCTTTTTAGATATTGTTACCACTAGTAGCCCCTTTGAGCCTATGACCCTTTGTTTGTAAGTAATATTTTTGTCTTGATCTTTTTTTTGAATCCTTAGTTTTTACGCCCTGTTTTATTGAGCAATGTAGCATAAATTGTGTTATAATAGGTAAATCTGAAGAAAATTTTGTCTAAACAGTGACCAGTGATAGCTGCTTAGTGATGAAACATGCTGTTATCTTATGAAGTTTAGCCTTCTTAGATATGCATTCAAAAACTTATTGTATCCAAACGCACATGCAAGAGCACGTGATCGTACAAGTAATATAGGATTTTAAGTCAAGATGTCATACCCATAAAAACTTATCGATTAACTATTTACTAATTCAAGCGTAAAAATTCAAAGATGAATTTATGATTAACTAATATCTAAAAAAAAAGAGTTAAGTAATGAATAATTAACCATATGACGAGCAGATTTTTATGTAATTTATGAGATGAAATCAATCAAGAGTTATGGATTTGCTAGCAATCATGTTGAGTAATCACTTGAAACGACTCTGATTTTCTATCGGGTTACTAGTTGCGGGTTGATTTTAACCATGTTGAGCATATTTTTAACAACTCTAGGTCTACTCGCCTATTCCTAATGCCTATATTCCTATGGTCATTGATCGATAGTAAAGTGCATGTGATTTCTCTTTCGTATCAACTGGACAAGGCTAATGGGTATATTCCTATCCACGTTAGCAAATCGTTCTCTCTTTCCTATAGAGTTCACAGTCAAGTTCTACTTTTTCTTATTACACATGTAAATTCCTTATTCCTAGTCTAATTTATGTGTCATAAATACTATTTGAATTATAATCAAGCAAATAAATAATTAAGGTCAAGAAAAAGTAAGCAACCGCATGAGCCGTAGCACGACGATAAATATCTTTACAAATTAGTTAAAGTTCATACACCAACAATCATGAAGCTACCATAACCCTAGATAGGGATGAAAATGGGGTGGGACAGGGCGGTTGCGGGGGTAAACCCGCATAAACCCACAAAGACTTCAACCTGCCCCACATAGACTCGCCCCGCATAATTTTTTTAATTTTTAATGTTTGTTACTAAAAATAAGTTTTATAAAATTCTTTTTCATTTTTCCCACTAAGTACTATTAATTTATTACTAATTTGATAGTTATTTTTTCATATTCCATTGTTGTACAATCTTATGATAGTTTTTTCCTTTTTATCATGTTGTATTTCTTTAATAGAATAGGGAAATGAATTTGATTAATGAAATATTACCGCAACAGACGAGTAACCAATAAGGAAAAAAATTATTCACTCAACTTTATATCAAATGGGAGTAATAAATAAATAAAATATATGTGATACTTACGCACTAAAAATATACTTTTATTAATTATCCATAATTATACACTTATTCAATAAATTATGCATTGATTACTTTGTGTGATTCAATGTAATTTTGGATGTGGGCAAAATATGTGGCTTTTTATAAATGCATCTATAGAAAATCCACAACACCCCCTGCACTCGCACTAAGTTCTTCAAAAATAAATTCAACCCATCGTACCCCTCCCACCCACACCCGCATAAAGCACAATCCGCCCTGCCTCGCATAAGGCAAAACCCACCCATCCTATTGCCATCCCTAATCCTAGATGAGAAGTTTAGCTCCACATCGATATGAAAAAATTACAATAATTCATCCAAAGGAAAACATAAAAATAAATAACTATAGAGAAGAAAAGACGAAACTAATTTTCTTCGACCTCCATGATGGCTTCTAGCTCTTCCTAGGTTAAAAATTGTGTTAAAATCATACTTCAGGTGTATTTATAGAGTATGGAAAAGTTTTGACATTTGAAAACCAAATCCAAGTTGGACAGGGATAAAATTCTGTCTTCATAGATGATATTCTAGTTTACTCGCGGAATGAGGAGGAGCATGCAAACCATTTGAGGGTTGTGCTGCAAACTCTCAAAGATCGCCAGTTGTTTGCTAAGTTTAGTGTCAGACCCCGAGGCTACCCTCTAGACGTAACACATGACCTGGGACCACAAGTTCCCCAAGTTAACCCTTGGTCATAGCATAACTTAGACATATACGAAGAGACATAGCAGAAGCATGCGTAATGAAGATAGGCAACCATAACTGAATAGGAATAAGATCGAAGAGATACCAAATCCAGAATACATAATACAACCATCTAGCTATGTATGAAGCCTCTAACTGACATAAGGAGTTGCTGGAATAAGACCCTAGCTAACTCAGAAATCTGAAGAAAAGACATAAAAGTAAATAGCATAGTTATGACACTCGTATGATGAGGACTCACACACAGAATCTGGATAACTGGCAACGCCTAGCCACGAACCTGAGGAAAGGAGCCTGAATCTGCATCATAATAGGATGCAACACAAAATATGCATCAGCACTAAAGGATGTACTGAATATGTGAGATATGCATAAATGTGCTAAAAACGTACTTAAAGTATATTGGAAACTGAGTTCATACATAATAAAAGATATCATAAGTAAATATCATAGTTTGAGTAATAAGTATGAGATAGAAGTCAAACCTCAAAATAAGATGTCATAAATCTTAAAAAACTTGGAAACATTCATACGAGAGTTTCTTATAACCGACAATAGACCATGTGAGCTATATGGAATCTAACTATAGAACCCTAGTTGCAAAGCCACTTGAAACCCTGCCAAGGTATGGAGCACCATAATATAACTATATAACCCTAGTTGGAAAAGCTTCCCTATACCCTGCTAAAGCAACGACACCATAATGTCATAGAGTGGAACCACTTTCATAAGCTCATCGGGTGATAAATAACCTACGCTGGAAACTTAGTTTTGGACTTAGGTTATCTAGAACTCTCATCGCTCTATGCTAAATACTGCTCTCAAAAACATACATATAGCTCATATCATACTAGTGGCATATCTAATGCTAAATCTGTTTGAATGTCATGCAAATTCAAAACATAAGTCTTAAAGCTTAGCATAGCCACAATTTACTTTTTTCTTTCTAAATTCATAACTTGAAGAATTAGGCATGTAAATTCATAAAGTACTTGAGATCATAATATCAATGCATGCAATTTTTATTAAAATCAAGCCATGCATGCAAAAATTGGGCTAGGGTTAGCCTTCAAATCATAAGATAGATAATCATTTGTAAAACCCATGTAAATCATGAAATTGGACTTAGAATTTATTAAAGAATCATGAGAAAATACTTAATAGAAACGCCCATGAGAATTGGGTAAGAACTCTAACTTGAAATTCATAAATTCCATTTAGAAGAATTGGGGTTTTGGGCATAAGGGGGGAAGAATCCCCTTATTTAATATCCATATACCTGAATTGAAGCTAGCCCAACTAAGAATGAGAAGAATGGAGACTTGGAATTGAATCCCTTGCTATGGATCTTGAAACTTGGAGTTGATGAAGTTCTTTCCTCTTTAGGTGAGGTGAATGAGGAATGATGAAAGACTTAGGATAATTGGGGTAGAAAACCTACTAAAAGTGGCCAAAACAACCTCACTTGAGAGTTAAAAGGGTGGGTAATTATAAAAATACCCCTGGGATTTAATTTAGGAAAAGCTATTAAAACTATGGCTTCAAGGATCACCGGTGCAATCCACGAGACGTAGACAAAAAAATGACTCGTGGTTCCTGGCCAAAAATTTAAGCTGCACATCAGGTTTCAAGAGTGAACAGGATGGTCCGTAGAACAAACTACGGTTTGAAGAACCCACTCGTGGTTCTTGGGGAAACAGGCAGCCCTCAGGTTTGATTCCACGAGTGACTAGTATGGTCCATAGAATGAACTACGATCCATAGAACCCACTCGTGGTTCTCAAAATAGAGGTTGATCCTGCAGAACTTTAACCACGAGTTAATCCCATGGCTCATGGTTCAAACCACGGCCCGTGGTTTGGACTCGTAATTTCTAGTAAGGTCAAATTTTTCAGGGATTCTAAGTTTAAAATCTGGATCAAATATCAAGGTGTTACAACATCTCCCCCTTGGGATCATTCATCCTTGTAAAAAGACTAAACAAGGAAATCTTGAGAGAAATAGCCCAACCAAGCAACAAAACATGAAAACTGACTTTTTACTTCAAAATATGACTGAACTAACTTCGGAAAACATGAATTCATGCTAGAATCATAAGAGGAACTGATGGAGTAGAATCGGAGGGACATACTAAGGAGGAAACTATTACCTCAAGCTAAAACTGGATCAGAAGGAAAGAGATGAGGGTACTTGTCTTTCATGGCTGTTTCTGCTTCCCAAGTAGCTCCCTCAACTAGCTGATTCCTCCAAAGGACTTTACCAAAGCGACTTCTTTGTTTCTCAACCTCCAAATCTGACGATCAAGAATCTACAAGGGAACTTCCTAAATATGTAAGGCTATACTTCATGCCCACATCCTCCAAAGGAACAATCAAGGCGGGATCACCAACACACTTCTTCAACAAGGAGACATGGAAAATCGGATGAACCGCTTCTAAATATGTTAGCAACTCCAACTAATAAAAAACACTACCAACTCTCCTCAGAATCCTGTAGGGACCTACATATCAGGGACTAAGTTTCCATTTCTTACCAAATCTCATCACACCCTTCATGGGCGACACCTTTAAAAATACCTAATCATCAACCTCAAACTCTAACTCTCATCTTCTCACATTTGTATATGATTTTTGTCAACTCTGAGCGGTCTTCAACCTCTCCCTAATAAGCTAAACTTTCTCAATAGTTTCATGAACCGAATCGGGACCGATCAAAGCTGCCTCACCTTCCTCAAACTAACAATAGGAGATCTACACCTCCAACAATAAAGTGCCTCATAGGAAGCCATTTGGATGCTAGAATAGAAGCTGTTGTTATAGGAAAACTCGATAAGAGGTAAGTGATCATCCTAACTACCTTTGAAATCAATCACACAAGCTCTCAACATGTCCTCCAAGGTCTGAATAGTACGCTCTGCTTGGCTATCCATCTGTCGGTGAAAAGCTGTGCTAAGCTTAACTTGAGTACCAAGACCCTTCTTAAATGATCTCCAAAACTAGGATGTAAACTCAGTACCCCTGTCTGAAATGATGGAAAAAGGAGCACCATGCAATCTAACTATATCTCGAATGTAAATTCTGGCATAATCATATGCTGAATCCGTAGTCTTGACAGCCAAGAAGTGGGTTGATTTAGTCATCCTGTCGACAATCACCCAAATAGAATAATGTTGCCAACGAGTACGAGGCAAACTTATAATGAAGTCCATATTGATCGCTTCCCACTTCTAAGTAGGAAGGTAAATATCTTGAGTCATACCACCCATTCACTCATGCTCTACCTTCACATGCTGACAGTTGGGACACTTAGCCACAAAACCTGCTATGTTCCTCTTCATGCCATTCCACCAATAGACTTCTCGTAGGTCACGATACATCTTGATGGCACCTGGGTGAATAGAATATCTGGAGCTATGAGCCTCTGCCAAAATCCGCTGTCTCAACCCATCTATGTCAGGAATACACAATCGACCCTGATATTGAAGCACACCATCTCCCCAATGGGAGAAAACCTCTACCCTTTGCTGATGGACTGCATCCTTCAACTGGTGCAAAATAGGGTCACTGTCTTGCTTTTCTCTTACTTCAGCTACTAAGGATGATTTGGACCCATTTTGAACAATAACACCACCATCTGTCAAATCTATAAGGAAAACTCCTAATCGAGCAAATCGATGAACATCCTTGGCCAATTCCTTCTTTCCATCTTCAACCAAAAACACGCTACCCATAGACAACCTACTTAGTGCATCCGCCAATACATTGGCCTTAATCGGATGGTAAAGCACACTCATATCATAATCCTTAAGAAGCTCAAGCCATCTCCTCTGACGAAGATTCAATTCCTTTTGAGTGAACACATACTGAAGACTCTTATGATTGGTGAACACATCCACATGAACACCATACAAGTAGTGTCTCCAAATGTTTAAAGCAAAGACCATGACCACTAACTCAATATCATGATTAGGGTAGTTCTTCTCAGGAATCTTAAGTTGTCTAGAAGCATAAGCAATCACCTCACCACGCTGCATTAAAACACAACCCAAACCAATCCTAGAAGCATCACAATACACAACAAAGTCATTTGAGCCCTCAGGTAGAGTCAACACTTGAGCTGTGGTCAACCTAGTCTTCAATTCCTAAAAGTTCTTCTAACATAGATCAGACCACTGAAATTTTACCTTCTTCTGAGTCAACCTAGTCAATGAGGCAACAATGGAAGAAAATCCTTTCACAAATCTCATGTAGTAACCAGACAAACCCAAAAAGCTCCTAATATCAGACGAAGAAGTGGGTCTAGGCCAGTTCTTCACTGTCTCAATTTTCTGCGAATCAACTCGAATACCATCCCTAGTCACAATTTGACCCAAAAAAGCAACAAACTACATCCAAAACTCACACTTGCTAAACTAAGCAAACAACTGTCGATCCTTGAGAGTTTGCAACACAACTCTCAAGTGGTCTGCATGCTCCTCCTCACTTTGAGAGTAGATAAGGACATCATTAATGAACATAATCACAAACATATACAAATATAGCTGTAGGAGCATTTATTTGTCCAAATAACATAACCACAAATTCATAATGACCATACCAAGTTCTGAAGGCTGTCTTCGGAATATCAGACTCTCTAACTCTGAGCTAATGATAACCGGATCTAAGGTCAATCTTGGAGAAGTAACTGGCACACTGAAGCTGATCAAACAAGTTATCAATCCTAGGAATGGGATACTTATTCTTGATTGTGACCTTGTTCAACTGACGATAGTCGATACATATTCTGAGAGAACCATCTTTATTTCGCATGAATAGAACTGGAGCACCCCATGGAGAGATACTGAGTCAAATAAAACCCTTATCAATGAGGTCTTTCAACTGATACTTCAATTTTCTAAGCTCCACTGGAGCCATTCTATAAGGAGGAATAGAGATAGGATGCATATATGGGAGAAGATCTATCCCAAAGTCAATTTCCCGATCAGGAGGGACTTTGAGCAAATCCTTGGGAAACACTTTAGGAAACTCATTCATGACTGAAACTGACTGGAGGGATGGGGTTTCAGACTCCATATCCATAACCCAAACTATATGATAAACATAACCCTTAAACATCATTTCCTAGCCTTACGGTAAGATATGAAATGACTCTTCGAGGATGGAGGACTACCTTTCCACTCTAAGACAGGTTTATTTAGAAACTTGAAATTGACGACTTGGGTACGACAATCAACCGAGGCATAACATGCATATAACCAATCCATATCAAGAATAACATCAAAATCAGTTATCTCCAACTCTACTAGGTCTACTGAAGCGACTCTATGAAGGACTAAGATGGGGCAGTTTTGGTAAATTCTTTTGGCTAGGATTGACTCACCAACAGGAGTAGAAAAACAAAAATGTTCTAAGAGTTGATCAGGACTAATTTCAAATTTTCAAGCAACAGAAAGGGTCATAAAATATAGGGAGGCACCGGGGTCCAAGAAAGCATACACATCGAGAGAAAAGACTTATAACATACTGATAACAACATCCAGGGAACTCTTCTGGTCATGTAAAGAGGACATGGCATAAAGGCGGTTCTGGCGCTGACCACCAGAACTAGAAGCAATACCCTACTGGGCCTGTTGACCCCTTAGGGATGCTGGAGTAGGCTGAGTCCCACTACCTCCTTGTCCTTTCCTAGCTTAAGAGCAATCTCTAATCCGGTGTCCAACCTGACCACACCCAAAACAACCATCTGAACCAGCTAGACACTCACGAGGTGACTCTTCCCACACTTGATGTAAATTAGGTAGGATGGCTCCTTGGAAACACTTCTCTGAGACTGCAAACCCAAACCTCTACTAGACTGATCATGACGAAGCTTGGGGGCCTGAGTAGGAGCACTAGTTGAAGAATGAACGGGTCCTGATGACCTCTTCTAAAATGAAAAGTGGTGTTTTCCTCTGGACCTCTGATGGCTGAAACCCAAATTCTCTAATCTAACCTTCTTATTCTCTCTTGCCATTTCCCGCAACTTATCTCCCTCAATCTGATTAGCATGAGTCATAAGTCTAGAAATATCCATGTCACCCAAAAGCATAGTAGACCTGCACTCCTTCTTCACTAAGTCAGGCACCCTATAAATGAACTTGCTCATCTGATCCATCAGATCAGCCACCATAGAAGAAGCATACTTAGAAAGCTGAGTGAACTTCAACCCATACTCCTGAACCGACATAGACCCCTGTCTCAAATTCATGAACTCTTTGGTATTAGCCTCCCTCAACTCCCTAGGGAAGAATCGATCAACAAAAGCCCTTTTGAAGCACTCCTAAATCATAGGGACCACATCCCTAGCCCTAGAATCTTTCCACTATGTGTACCAACTATGAGCTACATCTTTGAGTTTATAGGAAGCTAGCTCAACACCATCAACACCAACAACCTGCATCACAGCAAAAATCCTCTTCACTTAATCCATGAAATTTTACAGATCCTCACCAACTTTCGAACCCCAGAACTCAGGTGGGTTCATTCACATAAAGTCTTAAAATTGGGCCGCAACTCTACCTTGAGGGTGGATGGGGATAGGAGCCTGCTAATTGGCCTGAGCGGCCATAGTCTAAGCTAGCATATAAAAGGCATTCCTAAATTTTGCATTAGTGACCACGAGATCTGGGACCAGAGGGTTAGGATTTCAGGTACTGGCCCATTCAGGCATGGCACAACGATGAGGCATAATCTGAAACGTAAAAAGAATGGATTAGAAGATTAATAGAGTTAAACTATATCGCATGATATTGATCATGAAAGAAGTGAAGTTTTTTTCCTAAGACACCTCATAGCTTCCCTTTTATAAGTGTGGCATGCTTCACACAGATGAACGAGACTCTACTCGATGCAACTTTCAGACACCCTATGACTCTTGAACCTGATGCTCTGATACCAAGTTTGTCATGCCCCAAGGCTACCCCCTAGACGTAACATGGGACTCGAGACCACAAGTGCCCCAAGTTAACCTTTGTTCATAGCATAACTTAGACATATACAAAGAGATATAGCGGAAGAATGCATAATGAAGATAGACAACCATAACTGAATAGGAATAAGGTCGAAGAGATACCAAATCCAGAATACAAAATACAACAATCTAGCTATGTCTTAAGCCTCTAACTGACATAAAGAGTTGCTTGGAAAGGACCCCAGCCAACTCAGAAATCTGAACAAAATACATAATAGTTACTAGCATAGATGTGGCCCTTGAATAACAAGGTCTCACCAACAGAATCTGGATAACTAGCAATGCCTAGCCACGAACCTAAGAAAAAGAGCCTGAATCTGCATCATAATAGGATGCAACGCAAAATATGCGTCAGTACTATAGGATATAATGAATATGTGAGATATGCATAAATGTTAAAAAAAAATGTAAAGCATATTGGAAACTGAGTTCATGCATAATAAGAGATATCATAAGTAAATATCATAGTTTGAGTAATAAGCATGAGATAGAAGTCAAACCTCAAAATAAGATGTCATAAAGCTTAGAAAACTTGAAAACATTCATACGGGAGTTTCTTATAATCAATAATAGACCATGTGAGCTACATGGAATCTAACTACATAACCCTAGTTAGCAAAGCTTCTTCAAACCCTGCCAAGGGACGGAGCACCATAATCCAACTATATAACACTAGTTGGCAAAGTTGCCTATTGCCCTGCTAAGGCAAGGGAACCATAATGTCATATAGTGGAACCACTTTCATAACCCCATCGGGCGATACATAAACTACGCCGGCAACGTAGTTTTGGACTTGGGTTATCTAGAACCTTCATTGCTCTGTGCAAAATACTACTCCCAAAAACATACATATAGATCATATCATGCTAGTGGCATATCTAATGCCAAATCTGTTTGAAAAGCATATGGACATATCTAATGTCATGCAAATTCAAATCATAAGTCTTAAAGCTTAGCATAACCATAATTCACTTTTCTTTCTAAATTCATAACTTGAAGAATTAGGCATGCAAATTCATAAAGTACTTGAGATCATAATATCAATGCATGCAATTTTTATTAAATCAAGCTATGCATGTAAAATTTGGGCTAGGGTTAGCCTTCAAATCATAATATAGATAATCATTTGTACAATCCATGTAAATAATGAAATTGAACTTAGAATTTATTGAAGAATCATGATAAAACACTTAATAGAAAAGCCCATGAGAATTGGGTAAGAACCCTAACTTGAAATTCATAAATTCAATTTAGAAGAATTGGGGTTTTGGGCATAAGGATGGAAGAATCCCCTTATTGAATACCCATATACCTGAATTGAAGCTAGCCCAACTAAGAATGAGAAGAATGGAGACTTGGAATTGAATACCTTGCTATGGAGCTTGAAACTTGGAGTTGATGAAGATATTTCCTCTTTAGGTGTGGTGAATGAGGAATAATGAAAGACTTAGGCTAATTGGGGTCGAAAACCTACTAAAAGTGGCCAAAATGACCTCTCTTAAGAGTTAAAAGTGTGGGTAATTAAAAAAATACCTCTGGGATTTAATTTAGGAAAAGCTATTAAAATTGCAGCTTCAGGGATCACGGGTGCAATCCATGAGCCATAGACTAAACCATGACTCGTGGTTCCTGGCCCAAAATTTCAACTGTAGATCAGGTTTCACGAGTGAATAGGATGGTTTGTTGAACAAACTACGGTCCGTAGAACCCACTTGTGGTTCCTAGGGAAATAGGCAGCCCTCAGGTTTGATTCCACGGGTGAATAATACATTCCGTAGAATGAACTACACTCCATAAAACCCATTCTTGGTTATCATACCAGAGGCTGATCCTATAGAACTTTAACCACGAGTTCATCCTACGGATCATGGTTTAAACCACGGCCCTTGGTTTGGACTCGTAATTCCTGGAAAGGTCAATTTTTTTAGTAATTCTAAGTTTAAAAGCTGGATCAAATCCCGGGGTGTTACATTTAGTAAGTGTGAGTTTTGGTTGCAGTCACTTGCTTTTATGGTTTATGTGGTGTCTAAGAAGGGTATTCGAGTAGAGTCACAGAAAATAGAGGCAGTAAAGAACTAGCCTAGTCCCACCTCTACATCAAATATTAGGAGATATTTGGGTTTGGCTAGGTATTATAGGAGATTCGTTGAGGGGTTTTCATCCATAGCTTCCCCATTGACCAAGTTGACTCAGAAAAAGGTTAAGTTTCCCTGATCATATGAGTGTGAAAAGAACTTCTAGAAATTGAAGACTAGGTTGAGCATAACCCGGTTTTGACTCTAATAGAGGGTTCGTATGGATTTGTCATTTACTGTGATGCATCTATAGCGGGCCTTGGTTATGTTTTGATACAACATGGTAAGGTTATTGACTATGCTTCCAAATAACTTAAGGTTCATGAGAAAAACTACCCGAATTATGATCTTGAGCTAGCAACAATTGTTTTTGCATTAAACATATGGAGACACTACTTGTATGGTGTCCATGTGGATGTGTTTACCGACCATAAGAGCCTCCAGTATGTGTTCACTTAGAAAGAGTTAAATCTTCATCAGAGAAGGTGGATTGAACTTCTTAAGTACTATGATATGAGTGTGCTTTACCATCCAGGTAAGGCCAATGTAGTGGCTGACGCACTTATCAGATTATCTATAGGTAGTGTGTCACAGGTTAAGGAAGAAAAGAAGGAATTGGCTAAGGATATTCAAAGGCTTGCTCGTTTAGGGGTTTGCCTTACACACTGAGTGGATGGTGGTGTTATAGTTCAAAATGGGTCATAATCTTCTTTGGTAGCTTAGGTAAAGGAGAAACAAGACAGTGATCCCATCTTACATCAGTAGAATGGAGTAGTCCATCAGCAAAGGGTAAAGGTTTTCTCCTAAGGGGAGATGGTATGATTTGTTATTAGGGTCAGTTACGTGTTCTAAATATTGATGAGTTGAGGCAGGGGATTTTGATAGAGGCTCACAGAATCAGATATTTTATACATTTCGATGCCAATAAGATGTACAGTGACCTACAGAAAGTCTATTGGTGGAATGGAATGAATAGGGTAATTGCAGATTTTGTGGCTAAGTGTCCATACTGCTAGCAGGTAAAAGTATAACATCAGAGACCTGGATGTATGACTCAGGATAATGACATTCCTACTTGGAAGTGGAAAGTGATCAATATTGATTTCATTCTAGGATTGTCGTGTACTCGCAGACAACACGATTTGATTTAGGTGATAGTAGATTGGATGAATAAGTCAACCCATTTTTTTCCTGTCAAGACTACCGACTGAGCAGTGGATTGTTCCATACTTTACATTTGTGAGTTAGTCAGTTTGCATGAAGTTCCCTTCTCTATCATCTCAGATAGGTGATGACGTTCAAAATAACTCTCCCATAGGAGGTGGTAATGATCATTGTACAAAACAAATAAGTATAACCAACGGATGTGGAGGTCGTATCCACAAGAAATAGAGTGATGATTCTCTAAGAAATCATCGAATAGTAATCACTAAGGTGAGTCAATGTTTGAACAACTAAAAGTAAAAATTAGGGGAAAAGGATTGGGAAATCAATATATAAATTTCAACATAAGATTAATGTAAACATGATTTGTTTATCAATGAGATGGAAAACTAGGGGTATGCATCTGATGGGATTCTACAATGGGTTAGAGGATTTGATTAATTATGCAAACTCTTGATAAAAGGTACGGGTAGCATTGATTTGGGGTATATTTGATAGTCTCTCGAACCTCCAAATATATATACTATAGCCTTTGCTCAAGAACCATAGCTATCACTATAAACCAACTAATTCAAAGCTTGGGGGAATCACACTATATCTAGCTTAGATTCTTAGATGGGTATTTCCTTCGATTGAGCTATTTTTAGCGTCAATCTAAGGTGGAAATATCAAATTCCCACTATTAAATTCCTATTCAAATTATGAACTCCTTTTTCAAGCAAGAACACAATTAAGTAAGCTCAATCAATATTTGCAACCATCAATTTTATGATTAAAACATGAAGAATTCAATAGATCCATACTAATTCATCAATAATAAGCATAATTTATCAATACCCACACCCAAATTCAGATACTCATCATGCACATACCCCTAGATAAGGAAATTAGTTGCTCATATTAAGGAAATAAGAAGATATACCAAATGGGTTATCCATAATTCCATTCATATTCAAAGCTAAACTCTAAATCCAAGCTCAAATCCTTACAAATGGTGATTCTAATTGGAAAAGATGAATAGAGAAGAGTGTACTCTCAATATCTTCCTTGGAGAAAGTAAAACTAAAATTATCCTCAGGTACACACCCCAAAATAGGTTTTAAAAGCTTCCTAATATGTCACTTGGGTTTGGGCAAAAATACCCTTCGCGGGATGTGCGATGCAACGTGCGATGCGATGTCCGATCGTATCTTGACTTCTGCACGTTGCATGTTGCCTTTTTCTCAAACCAGTGATACTTATTGATTGTGGGATGAGGTGCGATGGAAGGTGAGGTCTGCATGCCGCAGGTGGCTCGCATGACAGTTGCACCTCTCGTCAGATTCTTCCTCTTTTATGATCACCTTCACACTTCAACTCTTTTTAAGCTCTTTGGGTTCAATTCCTTTGCTTTCTTCTGTAGATCAAGAGCACATGCATTTTCATCAATAAAGACAATAAGTACCTCTATTTCTCATCAAAACATTAAATTAATTTATCAATAAAGGCTCAATAGGTTGGTAGATTACCAACTTATTAAACCTCCAAACTTGAACTATTCTTGTCCTTAAGAAAGATACTCACAATATAAGGAATGAATTACTTTCTAAAACACAAAGGGTGCACACAAGATTAATCTACACTCTAAAAACTAAGAAAATAACTAACAAAAAGACTCAAATATAGTGCTCATCTCAATTTGTATTACCAAACTCTCAAGGTGTTGACACCCAATTTTTACCCTCCACATTACGAATTAATCTTGAGCCTTGTTGAATTTTAAACAATTTTTGAAATAATTGTCTTGTAAAAAGGGGTAAATCATTTTCAAATCCGCTTTATAATAGTTCTGAATAACAATTTATATTTTTGATATTTAATTATGTGAAATTTATATAAGTTTACTAAAAGAACTATTTTAGAGCTTAGTGTCATAAAAAAAGTCATTTTAAAAGATTAAACACTTGATTTTTCTCCAAGTTATTTCAAATGAGAAATTAATTGAATAAATTAATTTCGTAATTGTTAAAGAGGTAATTAAGTGTTAAATTCAATAATTATTTCAATTTGTTTAAGTTAAATGATCTCAAGAATTGATTGTAATTAGTTCATCTATATTCCAATGCTAGCCTAATTCCTTAAATCATTTAAATTCTAAGCAAATTTCATTAATTTATTCGTAATTTGGCTAGCTCCTTAAACCTAAAGTGGCCACATTTTTGCAAATGTGGCCAAACTTTAAACACCCTTATAACCCCTTCTATGATCAGCCATTTGGGCCAACCCATTCCCAAAACCCACCTCCGGCCCACTTCCATTTCCCTCTAATCTCCTGACCCGCTCCGGCCCAACACCTCTCACCCTAATCCACCCTTATACGCCCCTTTCTCTTTTCTCTTACTCAGAC
Organism: Jaltomata sinuosa; assembly: GCA_003996215.1. Lineage (NCBI taxonomy): Eukaryota > Viridiplantae > Streptophyta > Magnoliopsida > Solanales > Solanaceae > Jaltomata > Jaltomata sinuosa. The sequence goes on along the minus strand of QJPP01003016.1, from coordinate 110,448 downwards.
AAAACATACGACCCCTTAGCTTCTTCTTCTTCTTTTCTCTCATCCAACACCTCTCAGAAACCCTAAACACCACATACCCCCACCACTCTCTCACGCGTTCCCCAGAAAGAGGACGTTGTACGAGCAACGCGCCTCGTACAACACCTCAGATCACCCAGTACACCCCTTAACTCTCCTTTCTCTTTGTCGTCTCCAACAAACGATGAAAACCAGTACAAACCCCAAATGTTTCTCCAAAGTTCCCTAATGATTCCCAACTCAAATGATGCTCAACGACGTCAAAATTCCCAAACGCCGTCCAAGATCTTCGTCAAAATCGTGCTGGCATCGTTGAGAATCCTCTAGAAGCGGCTAGGTGTCAATTTCTCCACGTAATCCATGGAAATTGGTACAAGTTTGTACCAAAGCCGTTGCTAGCCAAGCTCATCCAGAAAAAGAATTTAAATTTCTCCTCGAGAAATTCCCCAAATTACCCCTCTGTTTTCCCTCCTTTTTACCCCGAAATTCCCTATAAATACCCCCTCTTGCTGCATAAAAAGGAGCTGATTTTGGGGAAATATTGGGGGTTCTGGGGAATCCTTTATCTAACCTCACGAAACCAGTCAGCTGTTAGGGAAGAAAACACTAGGAAATTTGAAATCTAAACGGGGTTGATATTAATCTAGTGGTGGTAAGGCTTTTCAGTGAAGTTCGAAGCCCGAGTTGCTACCCTAAAAAAGGTGAATCCCTTAACCTCCTTCTTTACTATTTTGGTTGTTTTTCATTTTTGCTTTTATAATGTTTAAACCTTGGTGAAATCTGGTTCTGGTCTTGTTTGTTAGTATCAAAGATATGTGCTTAAATGTTAGACTAATATTATGATTTCGAGTAGCAATCTTGTGTTAGAAGTGTGGTCTTTTACTGATTTTGTTTAATTTATTAAAACAACAAGTGTGAGCATAAGTTTGTAGCCTATATTGTTGCTAAAAAATGTGGAATCTATCCTAGTTTTCCCATGAAATGTTTGGTTCTGTCTCCTGTTTGTCCCCCAACCCCTTTTCATAATCATGCTCCTATGTGTTTACTAACTCTGTCTAAGCACTGATGCTTCATATATATATTGATTGAATGTTGTTATGGTTTGCTCATGTCTAAATAGCTTCCTGTGATAGTTTTAAACTCTGTTTACCTTCCCTATATAAACCCCATAGTTCCACTAGTTTAGGTTTGACTTATGATGTCTAAATGCTATGAACTCGAGCATGAGCCTATTGTTAGGACTTAGGTTTGATTTTGTTCATGAAAAACTCTATCCCTCTTTGTTATTCTTAGTCTTTCTCTTTGTTGAACCTGTTCTCTCCTCTTTACGGTTTTAACTAGGTATGAATTATTAGCCTTACTCTCCTATGGTTGGGGTGTTGTTTAGGTTAACTCTGAGTACTGATTTTCCATAGTTCCACTGGTTTTGTTTAAACTGTATGACATGTAAATACTATGAGCATGGATTTTATACTTGTTTACTGATATAAGAATGCTCAACCCCTGTCTGTTTCCCCTATTTCCCTCAACTTGTCATTGATTCTTCTTTCCTCTTCCCCTTTCCCTTCACTGTCTTGCCTAAATTAAAATGATCTTATGTCTATGAATTGGTTAAGCTCCAATGTTTCTATCTTATGCTTGGATTGATGTTTGTAATGAGTTTGAGCAACTGTTTCCTTTCAAAATCTCATGATCTTATTGGTTCTGTGTTTTGTGACATGAAAGTGTTACATATTTTGAACTTTCTATCTTCTACCCTACCCCCTTATTGATTTTCTGGAAAATGGTCAATCCATATGAATGTTTTGAAATGGCTAAGTTTCATAAAACATATGTCTTAAGTGACAAAATTAGTAATTTTATTGTATGAATGTCCTTGTTTCATATGCTTTAACTTGGTATAAATAGCTGCGCATTGGTGTATATTTCTTAAGTGTAAAATTTACACTGTTTGAATTATTTTCTTTGTTTAATTTAGTTAAGACACGTACTAATCCTCATTTATTTTACTCTTTCTATGTATGAAATCCGGTGGAGTCCAATTGGACTCCCAAAATTCCTCTGCATCTTCTAGTTGGGCTTAGCCCAACATTATTTGATGGTCCAACAAGAATAAGCCCAAAAGGGCTAAAACATCAGAGGCAGCAGCGACAACGGTGGAGAGAACTGGGCCACACCCAAAAGAAATGATCCGCATCGAAAAAAGTCCAAAATGGACTGAATAAATAAATTTGGGCCAAAGCTCATAAGATTCAACAGCAGCAGTAGCCTAAAGGGCTAAAAGATGAAAAGTGAACTAAGTCCAAAGTGAAAATGGCGGCGGGCCTAATGAGGGCCCACACACTAGTATTAGGACAGGATTAACATATTTTAATTATGTATTCTTGTTACTTAGTTGATTAGTTTGATTGTATAATTGGACTAACTTTGCGAAACTTAGTTAAATTATCCCCAAAAGGAATCAAACTTTCTGATAATTACTGTTTCATTTACTCAATTTGTTTAATTTCAACTCTTTTCTTTCCGTGAGTACAAAAAACGGACCTCTTTTTATTGTCTTTTATAAAACAACCTTTTTTCATAATTATCCTCTAAAATCAATCTTCTTTATAAAAACAAGATGTTTTATAAACCAATCCCGTTTTCAAAAGTTGGTCAACAAGTTTGTTTTTCAAACAACCCCATGCAACTGCGAGTTAGCGGATACTCTTGGTGCCTTAACACCCTTCCAAGAGTATTAAATTGAACCCTTACCCTAATCTCTTAATTTTTAAAGTCTTTATCTGTTTTGGAATTTTAAAAATTCTTATAAGTTTTTTCTTTATAAAAACTAAGTGGCGACTCTTGCTTTTAATTGAAAATATTTCGGAAACTTTAATTTGATTTTCGAAATGAACCTTTCAACAAACAAAGCCATGTTTTTCCGTCCTTGCCCAAAAAGGATCAAAACAGAAATGGCGACTCCGCTGGGGATAATTCTACTAGGTTCTAATCTTATTGTTTGAAACTAACTTGTTTAACTATTCGGAAATTGTAATAATTGTAACTTTATTGCATTCCTTAAATTGTTTAATTTTTTCGTGATTATAAACTATTCATGGCATTTTTCGCCTCTCTTGGCAAAGCATTAGAATACATTAGGGGTAAAACGGCGATTACGCAATCTTTGTGGTCGTTCTTGACAAAACACAAAATTTTTGAAACAGACGAGTGAAGTAGTTTACCCGCGGTCGGTTAACGGTCACTTGTTGTTTCAAGCTTGGGTTGTCCGCCTGGGTTCCAGGTCAACTTTGAAACCTATTCTATAAACTCAGGATAAAGTGAAACCAAATCCAAATAATAGGCATTAGCTTAGGATGTCTTAATATCCAAGGGATATTAAGTCCATTAGTAAACCACCAAAACATGTCCACGGGTTTCTGACCCAATGACATAGCATCCAACTACATGTTGTTTGAAAGACGTATGTGTTGTAACCAGACTATTATCCTGGGGTGGGGCCTAACAGGTTACTCTGTTTTGTAGGATGTCAAAATTCCTCAAGTTTGACATGGTAAAAGAGGCGCCTCTCCTCCTCCGAATGTGGTGAATAAATCTGGGTCCTAACCGTCAGAGGACAGTCCGTCAGTATATGGGACATTTGCCGTCTTTATTAGATATGGAGGCCTGGCCAGAATTGATCGAGGTCTTAACGGGGTATTGGGACAACAAGAAAATGGTGTTCCAATTCGGAACGATGGTAATGACCCCAATGATAGAAGAACTCAGGGATTGACTAGAGACCGCGGGTACAGCCAATGAAAGGAGATTAAGGCCTCAACAAGGCATCTTAATACCAAATAAACCCACCCCGACTCAGATTACAAAGTATCTCCACTTGCGGGAGAATCAATGCCTATGGATAAGGGGTCCAAGTATCTCCTTTCAAGAACTCTACAACCATTTTGCCACTAGGGAAGGGTTCTCTCAGTACCAAGGCAAATTCTACACGTTTCAAGAGTGGGACGAAACCCGATCCTTGGCATTCGCTATTTCTCTTTTAGGAATCATGGTATTCCCTCTAAATGAACAACTCCACATCAACACCCGAGTAATAATGGTGGCCCATACTATGTTACATGGCCTGACAGAGGGAACCACCGTCAGCTATTTTCCTCTAGTACCAGTCATCTGATCTGATATTTATAGAGTTTTGGGGAAATGCAAGAACGGTCATCGTTACTTCCAAGGGTGCAACCTACTCCTACAATATTGGATTCCCAAGCATTTGGCCAAAGATAACGGAAGCCAGGAAATTTCCAACCCAGATGGAATCGATAACTTTGCAGTGTTGACAGAAGCGCTTAGGGATAGAGGCACCAAAAATAGGACCAAGCTTTTTTTGAGCTTGGAGAAGATAATGTGCAGATGATGTTCGATGATTTTCACTTGAAGGAAGTAATTGTGAAATGTCATGATCTAGATTTCCTCCTTCTCCCGGGAATTTGCGGGATCTGACTTTATGCTCCACAAAGGGTTCTTAGACAATTTGGAAGGGTTCAAATCCAGCCAGCGACCACTCACATGGGTTGCTATGTCATCGACTATGAGGAACATGGAAAAGTCCAGAAAGCTTCGAGGATCCGGCACAACTGGAAGACACTTGAGCAAAATGGGTCTAGAGATTTTGGCCCCAGCAAGTTCCATCCCGGGTATGTGGATGCCTATAAGCAGTGGTTGAAGGTAGACGTTGCAGAAGTATCTATATCAGAACTACGGGTTAACTCCAGACCCAATCTCCATCTCCAATTACTGAATCTCCAAGAGGAAATGGCTAGAAGAGAGAAAGAATTTCTTATGAAAAAGGAAGAAGATCGATGCACTATAGCAGGGTTGACTCAGGAACTCAAAGATATGAGAATGGGAATAGCCCAGCTTGATTCAAAAATGACCAGGAAAGCCTTAGAGGCCGGGGCATTACCTATGCATGAACAAGTGGTGAAACTCCAGGGCGACATGTGGTTGAGCCAATTTGAACTTAGGAGCATTGCCGGAGCATCCTAGAGGAGAAGGACCGAGGAAGGACCTTCCACATCATATCTGTAGTATCTTCGCCCCTGCGTGGGTTTTATTTTCATGTATGTCTTTACTTTACCTAAATTTGCCCCTGCGTGGGCGTGACTTTTGTGCAAATATCCTTTCCCCTAAAATGTATCCCCCTTTCGGCTAGCATTTGTATCCCTTTTAAAAAGGGAAGTTTTCCATATATATATACATGCTATTTTAGGGGGCAATAGAATGGTTCAGATACGTCACATACGTCTTTCAAACTCGCTAGGCCTAACCTTGGCATAAAAAGGTCACCCAGTTAGGACGCGATATTAGCATGATATTATTGTGATATAAACTATTTTATGTGCTATGTGTGTTGCTTGAATCAAGGAAAAATTGGTCCGCTCCATGTTGAAATTTTCTAGAACACCGTAGGCAAAAATATAAGCCCACTATGTAAAGTCCGACCAAAATACTCCAAGTCTTCCAAGTTTCTCCGAAAATCCTAAAGCCTTCTAAAAACTTCCTAAAAAATCTCAGTTCTTTCAGAAAAGGTTGAAACAGAGGCCATGATATCGAGACTTGTCGCCACTTTCGGGTCGATTTGGAATACCTCATTGACATGAGAAAAATCGATCTGGATTTTCACCCCTATCATCCTTGAAGAAAAAATCGAGAAGAGTCTAGCAGATCCCATCATCCAGAGCTGAAAGTAGCAAAAGTAGCAGAGTTTTAGCCTTCAGTTTCTTTGTTTTTATTTTCGATGTTGTCTTTTACTTTCCCCTTGTATTTAGAATAGTGGTTGAAATGAAATAAGACAACTTATTTATCACAAGTTCGAACTACGTAGGGCCTGAATTCTCCTTCATGAGATACGTAGGCAGCCTTCAAGGCCCGACCCAGGTCTTAAAGAAATTTTCATTTCTCCACATCGATGAAGATGACGAAGAGTTCGGGAGAACAATAGGCAGAGATGTTACAAGATCAACAAAATCAACCTTTCCTGACAAAATCTACTAATCCCAAATCATCGGACAAAATCCTGTCCTTTGAAATGATTGAGTCAAAACCACATGTGGACCAATTTGCCTTGAAGAAAAGCAACTTTTATGTGTTTAAAGTAATTCCTATGTGTTTATTTCTCGCCATATATCTTGTATTATTTTTCACTAACAAAAAACTAACATAGAGGCTTTTGAGTTGGTTTTCATTTCAAAAGATAAAAGAAACCGGTTTGTGTTGACAAAAACTGGCTGAACACTCTTACTTCACTCACTCGAAAGCACACTTAGATCCGTTCTCTTACCCTCGCTTGTCTGCAGAAAGAATGACTGATAGTGAGGAAGAAAATGCCCTGGCTATAAGAGACAGCGTCATCGCTGAACAGAATGAAATGATCGCATAGCTTGTGAAGAAATTAGAAAAGATGCAGGAAGAAGTGCAAAAGGCGAAAGACATGGCTAGCTTGACAATCGCCGCTAATACTCCTACTTTTGGCGATTCTCAGCTCCCTCCTCAAAACCCTGCACTCAATTCTCCGCAAACCAAAAATCAACCAAAAGACATCCCCTCCTCTTCCATTCCCAGGCCTTCAAATGAACCTGTCCACAATAACTCCTCCCTCGTCAGGTCCCTGTACCATACCCATACTCCCCCTGTTCAACATACTAACTAGGACAACAATCCAGGTGCCTATTTCACACAAAACCCTCCAAACCTCCAGAACACTCCACAAAACACCTACAACTCCCAAAACAACCATCCTAATTCCACCAACATAGTTAACCCACATAATTTTACCCCCACATACCTAAATACTATTCCACATGTCTAGCCCCCACCCGCGCAGAACATACCTCCCCCTTTCCATGCCATAACAGAACCATACTCCATCCTCTAGGAGAACCCTGAGCTAGATCATTATGAAGAGAAAGAAAGAGAGCTGAAGGCTATGGAAATGAAACGTGACCTCGATATGGCACAAATAAGAGAAGAAATGGCCCATATTCGAGAGTTACGGAGTTTGCCTTATGAGAAAGGCTACGACTATGATGATCTCTGCATTCACCCTGTGATGAACCTGCCAGAAGGTTTCAAAATTCCAAAATTTGAAATATTCAATGGTATTGGGAGTCCTAAAGCCCATCTAAGGAGTTACTATGATCAGATGGTCGGTGCCCGAAGAAACGATGCCCTGCTAATGAGACTCTTTAGCCGAATTCTGAATGGAGAGGCATTGGAATGGTTCGCCTCCCAAGAATTGAAGAAGTGGTTCAAGTGGAGCGATCTCGCCTGAGATTTTTCCCAGAGATTCGCATATAACGTAGAAGTCATCCCAGATCGATATTCCCTGGGATGCATCAGGCAAAAGTCAAATGAAGATTTTAGAGATTATGCTTACCGGTGGAGAAAAAAGGTCACGAGAGTCTGGCCTCCTATGACCAAAGAAGAAATAAGCGCGGTGTTTATGCATGCTCAGGAGTCGGAAGTTTATGACAAGATGATATCGGCGGTAAAGGCCCAGTTCGCCGACTTAGTCAAAATCAGAGAGATTGTGGAAGAAGGGCTCCGCAGTGGAAAAAATCACCAAAACCCCGGTTTCTTCAGGACCTATCGGACCCCCAAAGAAAAAGAGAGAGGAGATATCTTCGGTATCTTTCAATCCTAGTCTAAAACCACATAAACCCTTCGGAGCTGGTTACAAGAAGCCACTTGATCCAACAACCCCTCCTCCAGTTCCACAAAACCCTCAACCAATCTTCTATACTCAGCCAATCTACCAAACTCCCATGCCAAATGTGCAGCCCATCTACCAAACTCCAGTCCCAAATATACAATCCACCTACCAAGCACCTCCCCAGAATTTTCCAGTATACCAAAGAGCTCCTAAAAACCAGAACAACCACCGGGTTCCTCCTCCCACTAACCTCGGTCTCCCTCGACCAAATTTGGAAAATAAAGTTCCTCGAACTTTCACTCAATTAGCCGAGACCCAAACTTAGTTATATGAAAGACTAAAGGCCGCTGGATTAGTTCATCCCATTCAGCATAAACCAGGTAACGTCAACTCTCTTTTCTACAAAGCTGATCGGCATTGTGCTTATAACTCTGGAGGCTTCGGACACAGCACAGAGGATTGCATCAATCTAAAACACAAGATTCACGATTTGATCAATCAAAAGGTAGTCACCTTACAGACAGCACTGCCAAATGTTAATAACAACCCACTTCTGAATCACGGAAGAGCCACTGTAAACATGATCGAAATAGAGGAAGAATGGTTCACAAGAAAGTCTATAGTGCCGGCGAGCCCCAGAAAGCCTGAGGAACTAGAAAGGTCTGTAGATGCTTTAAGCATCACAGAGAAGCCGCAATTTGCTGTGTTGGTGCCGGCTGAAAAAGAGTTCGTAATTGAAGCCGCCGCAACTCACGGCATGAAAAAATCTGGGAGATGTTATGTCCATGATAATCTGGCAGATGATACTTGCAAGAAGAGTCTTCAGAAAAGTCCAATCACTGAAGGAGAAGCATAAGAGTTTTGGAGAAGAATGCAACCAAAAGAGTACTCGATTGTGAAGCACTTGGAAAAGACCCCGGCTCAAATTTCTAATTTGGCATTGCTCATGAGTTCCCTGTACCACAGACAGGCATTACTCAAGGTTCCAAATGAAGCTTACGTGTCTACGGGTGCCAATGCATAAAACTTGATTGCCATGGTAAGCCAAGTCCTAGGAAGCCACCGCATCTGTTTCAGTGATGTTGAGTTGCCTTTTGAATATGTGACGCACACCAAGGCTCTACATATCACTATTCAGAGTCAAGAAAAGGTTGTGAACAAGGTACTGATCGATGATGGATCAGGATTGAACATTTGTAAATTATCAACACTGACACACAGTTCGAATACGATTTGGGAAAGATCCCTCAGAGCAGGGTCAATATGAGGGCCTTCGATGGAGGACAGAGAGTTTCCCTTGGAGAAGCCAACCTATAAATCCAGATGGGACCCGCTGAATTTTGGACAGAGTTACAGGCCATGGATATTACCACCAGTTCTAATTTGCTTTTGAGAGGGCCATGGATCCACGAAGCTGGGGCCTTGTCATCAACCTTGCACCATATGGTGAAGTTCTTTTAGGAAGGGCACGAAGTGGTAATCCATGGAGAGGGAAGCCACCTGATTCGCCCAAACGGCTATGTCTCCACAATCGAAGAGGTGAGAGGGAGTGACTTCTACAAGGTGGAAATTGTGAATGCCACAGAAGAGGACCTGGCTCCTCAAATTCCTATGCTTCCCATTTACAAGATGCTTGCGACCACAATGCTGAGGTATGGTTATGAACCAGGCTCGGGGCTAGGAAGGAACTATAACGATCAGATCAAACCTTTAAGTATCCCTGGACAGTTGAGCAAGCACGGATTGGGGTATGTGATCCAAGAAGGTGAAGCCTGCAACAAAGAAAAGAAGAGGTCAGGACTGCCCAAGCCTTTTCCTCATTTGTATCAATCATTCCTGGTACGCGTCAGTCCCCCAAGCGATGGGTTGGAGGATAGAATAGGGGATCTGTTTGAGGAGTTTGATGCTAACGCGGAAGAAGCTCCTGAAACAACCACAATCAGGAACTTCAAACCCGACAAGGAATTGCAAAACTGGGTCGCCATTCCCTTGGCTACTCTCCACTAAGCTGGGTCGACAAAGACTTTGTTTTACAATATTCGGCGATGGTCTGAATGAGCCTCCGCGACCCGCCCTTTATGTTTTAAATTTCCTCGTATTGTTTACTGCTTTCTAAAAGGCATGATGAACCTACATTCATGTAGGTTGTAGCCATAGTTTGTAAATATTTCTGAATTTCAAATGAAAGCCTCCTTATTTTGAAAATATTCGCCGTTTAAAGATTTATTTTATTTTCTTATTATTATCTAACCCGTTTTGTTTTGGTTTCATAAATAATAAGTTCAAACCTGCCACTGTCATGTCATGTCAAGGGCTTAACGAACAAACTGAGCTAGGTGATGATGATTTTGAGGAATATAATGAAGAAACTATGGTTCCCAAAGACTTAACAGAGGAATTAAAAGACTTTGAGAACCGAGAAAAGCCTAATCTAGAGGAAACAGAGGCGGCCAATCTAGGAGATGACCAAGAAGTCAAAGAAACCAAAATCAGTGTCCATTTGATAGAAACACAGAAAACAGAACTTATAATATTGCTCCTAGAATACATCGACACATTTTCTTGGGCCTACAATGATATGCCAGGGCTAAGCACAAACATAGTCTCCTACAAGCTGCCTATTAATCCAGGGTTTGATCCCATCAAGCAGAAGATTCAAAAGTTCAAGCCAGATCTAAGTCTGAAGATCAAGGAACAAGTTACCAAACAGATTCAGTCTGGAGTGGTAGGGGTTACAAAATATCTGACCTGGTTGGCCAATATCATCCCAGTTCCTAAGAAAGATGGGAAGATCAGAATCTGTGTCAATTATCGAGACCTGAACAGGGCTAGTCCCAAAGACAACTTCCCATTGCCCAATATCCATATCCTTATCTATAACTGCACAAAGCACGAAACGCAGTCATTCATGGATTGTTTCGCTGGATACCATCAGATCTTAATGGATGAAGAAGATGCGGAGAAAACAACCTTTATCACCCCCTGGGGTATCTACCATTATCGAGTGATTCCATTTGGTCTCAAAAATATGGATGCTACTTATATGCGAGCCATGACAACCATTTTCCACAACATGATTAAAAGGAGATCGAGGTATACGTGGATGACGTGATTGTAAAATCCCGCAAGAGTTTGGATCACTTGACCCATTTGAGGTAGTTTTTTAACCTCCTACAAAAATACAACCAAAAGCTAAATCCCGCAAAGTGTGCTTTCGGGGTACCAACTGGTAAATTGTTTGGTTTTATAGTCAGTAGAAGGGGAATCGAGCTCGAACCTTCAAAGATCAAAGCAATTCAAGAGCTGCCTCCCCCGAAGACCAAGAAAGAGGTCATGAGTTTCCTGGGAAGGTTGAATTATATTAGTCGATTCATAGCTCAATCAATGGTTATTTGTGAACCCATTTTCAAGTCATTAAAGAAAGATGCGCCGACTGGTTGGACCAAGGAGTCCTCCGATATTGGTTCCTCCAAGAGAAGGGAGCCCATTATTGTTGTATCTATCGATTTTAGAAAATGCCTTCGGATGCATCATGGGACAACATGATGAAACCGGAAAGAAAGAACGAGCGATTTATTATCTGAGTAAAAAGTTCACTCCGTGCGAAGCTCGTTATACTTTGTTAGAAAAGACTAGTTGTTCTTTGACTTGGGTCGCTCAGAAGTTGAGACATAATTTGTCATCCTATACGACATATCTCATTTCCAAAATGGACCCCCTGAAGTACATAATACAAAAGGCCATGCCTACGGGGAAATTGGCCAAATGGCAAATGTTGCTATGTGAGTTCGACATCGTATATGCGACTCAAAAAGCAATCAAGGGACAGGCCTTAGCAGATCATTTAGCAAAAAATCCGATTGATGAAGATTATGAACCGCTCCAAACTTACTTCCCCGATGAAGAGATTCTATTCGTAGGTGAGAATATTGCTGAGTCATAGCCCGGTTGGAGATTGTTCTTTGATGGAGCAGTCAACTTCAAAGGTTCAGGCACTGGAGCAGTCTTGGTATCAAAAACTGATCAGCACTATCCGATGACAGCTAAACTCCATTTCCTATGCACTAACAACATGGCCGAGTACGAAGCTTGTATTCTCGGTATCCAACTAGCTATTGATATGAATGTCCAAGAACTTTTGGTCATAGGTGATTCCAATTTGTTAATTCACCAAGTTCAAGGTGAATGGGCTGTGAAGAACCCCAAGATCGTGTCGTATGTGAAGATGGTTCAAAGTTTGTGCAAGAGAATCAGGAAGATCTAATTCAAGCAGACACCAAGGATTCAGAATGAGTTTGCCGATGCCTTGGCAACCATATCCTCCATGATTCAACAATTATATTGATCCATTGATAATAGGTCTCAAAGAACAACCTGCATACTGTGTGCAAGTCGAAGCAGAATCAGATGGAAAACCATGGTATTATGATATCAAGAGGTATCTAGAAGTTGGAGTCTATCCCGAAGATGTGATCGCCAACCAAAAGAAAACCATTCGTCGAATGGCCAACAACCTTTTCCTAAATGGGGAAATCCTGTATAGGAGGACTCCAGACCTTGGATTCTTAAGATGCGTTGATTCGGTTGAAGCCACAAGACTATTGGAAGAGGTACACGCTGGAGTGTATGGTCCCCACATAAATAGGTTCACCCTAGCGAAGAAGATTTTGCGAACTGGATACTTCTGGATGACCATGGAAAATGACTGTAGAAAGTTCGTACAAAAATGTCACAAGTGCCAGATCCACGGAGATTTGATTCGAGTACCACCTAGCGATCTTCATGCAATGAGCGTACCTTGGCCTTTTGTAGCCTAGGGCATGGATGTCATTGGTCCCGTCAAGCCGTCTGCCTCGAATGGACACAAATTCATTTTGGTAGCTATTGATTACTTCACAAGGTGAGTAAAAGCTGCTTCTTACAAGTCTGTGACCAAGAAGGTTGTAGCCGATTTTGTTAAAAACAACCTATTCTGTCGATTCGGGATCCCCGAGTCAATTATTACCGAAAATGGAACAAATCTGAATAGCCACTTGATGAAAGAAATATGTGAGCAATTTAAGATCACTCACCGTAATTCAACTGCATACCAGCCACAAATGAATAGAGCTGTGGAAGCCGCCAACAAGAATATCAAGAAGATCTTGAGAAAAATGGTTGACCATCCCGATCTTGGCACGAGATATTGCCTTATGCTTTATTGGGATACTGGACGACCGTCAGGACTTTGACTGGGGTGACCTCTTATATATTGGTGTATGGGTCAGAAGCAGTGATACATGTGGAAGTTGAAATACCATCTCTTAGGATCATTCGAGAAGTCGGACTGAACAATGAGGAATGGGTTTGTACCCATCACGAGCAACTCATATTGATGAGAAAAGGATGAGTGTCGTATGCCATGGTCAGTTGTACCAACAAAGAATGATTCATGCATTCAACAAAAGAGTGAGAGATCGCATATTTGCCGTAGGACAACTGGTTCTCAAGCGCATTTTTCCCCACCAGGAGGAATACAAAGGAAAGTTTGCACCCAATTGGCAAGGCCCGTATGTCATCCAGAAAGTGTTATCCGGAGGAGATCTGATCCTATCCGAAATGGATGGTCAAGTCTAGACCAAACCAATCAATTCCGATGCTGTGAAGAGATACTTTGTTTAGGGATAGTTTTCCTTTAATTTCATTTCCCTGTAATCGCATTTCCTGATTGTAATCATTTTATGCTTTGGAATAGCTTAAAATATCCCTATCCTCTTGAACGAACTACGTTTGACCTGAATTCTCAAGAAAGAGATACGTAGGCAGCCTGTGTCGGCCTTGGTAAACCCCTTAGGAAAATATATCTTTCCCCGAACGAACTACGTTTGACCTAAATTCTCAAGAATGAGATACGTAGGCGGCCAGTGTCGGCCTCGGTCAACCCCTTAAGAAAATCTATCTTTCCCCGTACGAACTACTTGACCTGAATTCTCAAGAATGAGATACATAGGTGGCCTTTGTCAGCCTCGGTCATCCCTTTAATTATTTCCAATTATCTCCCACTATAAGTGTGGGAACTACGTTTGAGCTGATTCCTGCCTCAACGGGATACGTAGGCGCCACAATGGTTCGGTCATATCACCCCAGAAAATGGAAACTGGGGCAGAATTTTTGAGAAAGGAATCTCAAAAATTGAGAAGCTGAAGGTCGTTGCCAACAAGACAAGAGTATGCTTGTAGATATGCAAATGCCACAATGGTTCATCCGTATCGCCCAGGAAATGAAAACTAGGGCAGAATTTTTGAGAAAGGAATCTCAAAAATTCAGAACACGAAGAGCATTAGACACCGAAGACTTCTCCAGCAAGAATGCAGAGTATACTGAAGAGCAACCAAAGCAAATACCGAGAAAGAATCTCGCGATCCCCACAGAGTCTCAAGTCTCTTGCCGGAAGGAATAAAATCCGCTAAGAAACCTTTAATTGGGGCAAATTTTTTGAGAAGGATCCCAAAATTTTTGCCAAGCTTCATTCAAGAGTTTAGAATTAAGATCCGAGGAATTCCCTAGCACCGAGAGATCAGAGTCTACTTCAAAGAAATCCCCAGACCTATATGGATTAATCCCCGGCTGTGATAGATTTCTTGAAAATCATCTTTTAAGTTCCCCAGCTAGGACGACGAAGGACCTTCGTAGTCCGCCAGAAGTATGTCAGAAATGTCAAGACCTCGAGTAAAGGATGTTCGTTGAACTAGTACATGACATGACAAGCATAGATATTTCCAAATCATCTCCTTTTTAAACCCTTTGTTTTCCAAAGAACTTGTTTGAAAAATATTTACAAAGATTAGTTTTACTCCTTTAATGTGATTTTGTCTTATGTCTACCTTGGTCCGGGGAAAGTCAAGGGTGACAAGTACCCGAGATTGGAAAGCATACAGAGAAGACAGAACCAAGAGCAAAAGATCGAAAGAGGTCAACACAGGCTAGTTTCGACAAAACTAACAATTTTTTTGTGGATGCAGGTTGTCCCCAAAAGTATATCAGAAAGCGGTCTCGCATTATCCAACGCATTCAAAGAAATTCAACGAGACCAGATGCTTTAAAATTTGGCGAGAAAAGCCCAAAACAGCAGGAAGAGGCAAAAGAGGCGAAAGCCTCTAAAGTGGACGAATTTTCTAGTAGTTCACATAAACTACCAGATAAAGAGAACCCGACAACGTTATTAAGTCCCCAAAAGGGATCAAGACATCTCGGTCAGCTTCAAAATTGGGGGCACCAAACAAAGAGCAACAACACTCCCCACCAATGCCTAGTAAGACAGGGATCACCCCGAACAGACAATGTTCAAAAAATGGTATTCATGGTTGTCCATGAAAGCAGGCATGACCATTTTACTCGCATTTTTAAAGTTATTTTGATCAGCTTCATAGACACTGTCTTTAAAGTCTTTCAAATCTTGACTGTAGTCGCTGATAAAAGCGACATTATATCTGCTAACCATTTTCCTTGAGCGCAGGTACCCACAAAGGAGTCGATATTAAGACCAAATGTGATGTTTTCATGACTTCCCTATGGGACATTGCATCATGCTACATGGCATCGCATTTTGCATTCACGTTGCATCATGCTGCATGGCATCACATTTTTGCATTCATATTTGCATCATGCTGCACTGCATCACATTGCATCATGTTGCGTTGCATCACGGTGCACCATATTACATCACCTGGCATAACATTGTGTCGCATCATATTATGACATATCTCATTGCATCATATTATATTATGTTGTATCGTATTGTATGGCATCATATCGGAGGAGCATGCCAAGAGGGCCATTCATATTTGCATGTCGAGAGGGCCATTCATATTTCCATGTCAAGAGGACCACGCCGAGAGGGCCATTCATATTTCCATGTCAAGAGGACCATGCCGAGAGGGCCATATCAAGAGGACCATGCCAAGAGGGCCATTCATATTTGCATGCTGAGAGGGCCATGTCAAGAGGACCATGCCGAGAGGGCCATTCATATTTCCATGTCAAGAGGACCATGCCAAGAAGGCCATTTATATTTGCATGTCAAGAAGACCATCATCATCATATATCGCAGACACACATCCCCTGTGAAGATTATGTCCCTCTGCCAGCTGGCTTTAAAGAGGATGACGTTCATTAGGTGTCCCCAAGTCGCACTAGCTGCGCAAGATAGACCTCAGCATGCTTATACCAAAATTACGTGAGACAAAAGGGTCTGACATTGAGGATATCATTATCATTATCCTCATTCATTATGCCAAATCCGACATGCAGCGTGCTTATATTCGAAATTATATGAGGCGAAAGAGTCTGACGTTGAGGATATCATTATCATTTATTATGCCAAGTCTGGCATCCAGCATATTTATGTCCCATATTGCATAAGGCGGAGGAGTCTGACGTCAAGGATATTTTATGCACCTTTATTCGAAAGTATCAATCACCAGAAGATGCTTTTATATACCACCTATCATCAAGGTTTGAAGGATATTATCTGATGGATATCTGTAAGTCGTCTCTGCCCAAATCAGACAATAAATCAGATTTTCACAACGATATCCAAAATCGGATAGTGTGCAAGATTACCCAAAACTTGACAGAGCTAAGAGTTGTCTGTAAGATGCAATGATACCTGAAACCGGATAGTGTGCAAGATCATCTGAAGATTGACAGTTCAAAGGTAACACATAAGTCGCAACGATATCCGAAATTGGATAAAGTGCAAGACTACCAAAAATGGATGGTTGATGTGCCGCCATTTTACGGCACTTTCGACTCCTTTTAACTAAGAACAATCGTACATTTTCAAGCAACCGTCGTCGTTTTTGATGTGTTTATGTTGGATTTTCAGGAAATGGAGACAAACATGGAAACGGAAGGAAAAACGAGCAAAAAGACATTCTGGATAAGAGTGACGGTTCAGGCGATGGTCCGTCAAGTGGGTGACGGTCCGTCAACCCCAACCGTCAAGTTGAGGCAGTCCACTGCCTAGTGGTGACGGTTTCGGCGATGGTCCGTCAAGCCAGTGACGGTCCGTCACCCAAACCGTCACCCTGAGGCAGTCCGCTACGCGGAATCCGAACGTGTTTGGGACTTTGTTTCCTAGACTCCTATAAATACCCTATGTTAGGTTTATTTTATTTGTCAAGCTTTTACAATAGTTCACCCAATAGTTTTAGGAGTTTTTGAGCAATTTTTGAGAGAGGAAACACGCTACACACGTTTTCCTCCTCCTTGAATCTTGTTCTTGATTTTTTCTTGGGATCTTGGTTTTTCTTGTTCTTGGATATTTGAAGATTGTTTTCATTATATTGTAAGAATCTCTTCTTCTTATTATGAATATGACTTTCTTCTCTTCTTCTTCTAGCATGATTAACTAAACTCCCACAACTAGGGTTTTGGGAGCCATGGCTAAAGTAGCGATATAGATTCCGGGTAGCGACGGATTCAATATATATGATTGTCACGTTGTTAATCATTCATGCTTAACATTTTCTAGTGGTTGCAAACATTAGAACATGCCTAGGTTTAGTTTGCTTGAGTAAAGAGATTAAAACCGGGAAACTTGATTAACGACAAGGATTCGAGACTACCAACTCTCGTCTTACGATTAATGCTGTAACTAGATTAATCTACTTGATGTTTAGGATTGAAATATAAAAGCACACCTTTTCAAGTTCGAGAGAATTGAAAAGTAAATTCGTCTATTTGGTTGAGAAACATTTCGATGATACCATTAATTCAATCAAATCGTGATACGCATATAGAAAGAACCCGGTTAAGCTTAGAATCGACATCGTTACAAATGCCATGGTAAACACTTCCCTAGTTCATTCTCCTACTGATTATTTCCCATACATTATTGTTCATTTTGTTTACACATTGTTCACACAAAAACCCCCCTTTTATTTACCGGAAACTATTGACCATTAGTCAACTAATTCACTAAAGACTTAACTTTCACCATATTCTCTGTGGGATCGACCCCAACCTTTGTTGGGTTCTATATTTGACAACGATCGCTTACTCTTCTTAATTTGAGTGGTACTTTGAGCGTTATCAAATTTTGGCGCCGTTGCCGGGGAATACGGTTGATTATTAAGTCCGTTGTGTTTATTTGACTCTTAGTCATACTTTCCGGCTTTTACGTTTATTTGTTATTTTTGTTTTTGACAGGGTACAGAGTTGTGCATGCCAAGTATCCGGCGCTGGGGTGAATCAACATTACCTTACGACCCCGAGCTTGCTAGAACGTTAAGGCAGAATATGGCCGCACAACTAGAGGCAGCAAGGCTCGCTGCAGAACTGCAGGCCCAACAAAATCTGAATGCTGGTGGTCTGCAGGACGATGTTATGCTGAATGATAAGAATATCAACTTGGATGGAGTTGGCACTACGGGCGCCATTGCTCTTCCACCGCTAGCGCCCGGAGCCAAGTTCAACATCACTAGCACGATGATCCAGCTGTTGAACTTGAGAGGAGTATTCCGTGGTGCCGCTGGTGATGATCCAAACCAGCACCTGATGAATTTCGTGGGCATCTGCAAGTCGTTCGAGTTGCCTGGAGTGAGTCAGACAGCAATCAGGCTCAGGTTGTTTCCGTTGTCTCTGTCTGATGAGGCAGCATTGTGGTTGACAGAGCTGACCCCCGACTCTATCACAACTTGGGGAGAGTTGAAAGGAGCTTTCCTAGAAAGGTTGTTTCCTCCCTCTAGGATGATACAGTTGAGGGATGAAATTAGCAATTTCAGACAGCAACCTCACGAAGCGTTACATGAGACTTGGTTGCGGTTCAAGAAGAAGCTGACACAATGCCCGAACCATCAGTTGACCAAATTTTTTTTGATGCAGACGTTCTATAGGGCACTGAATTCGGCCATCAAGCCGACGTTGGACAACGCAGCAGGTGGTGCATTCATGGGTCTCACTTTTGTTGAGGCCACAACTACTTTGGACAGGCTCACCAAAACCAACAGGGCCTGGCATACACGGGATACAGAGGTAGTAGCTAGCACTTATGCAGTTGGGATGTCAGCTGAGCAGCGCAGAAAAGAGGAGGAGCGCGACCAAGACATGGCGCATCTGAAAACGCAGTTGGACCTGCTGACAAAGCACTTATTTTCAGGAGGTATGGAGAAGGTAAAAGCTGTGGGTTCCCAAGGTAGAGCAGCAGAGTTGGAAACTGATGAGGAGGCGAATTACTTGGGGGGTTTCCAGGCCAATGGTCAAGGAAACCAAGGCCGGACCTATCAGAAAGACAACTACTACGAAAAAGCTGGCTACAGAGATCGCGAGCAGGGTAACTGGAGGAATAACACCGATAAAGGTGGCTTGTATGTACCACCTGGTAATCGGGACAAAGCTAGCAACGAGGCAAGGACTTCCACGCTAGAGAACATGATGGCGAAGATGCTGCTGAAGGTAGAATCGACTGACTCTGGGGTGAAGGAGATAAGGACTGAGTTATCGGCCATGAGTCAAATAGTGGAGGCGCATTCCACCTCGATTAAGCAATTGGAGCAGCAAGTGGGCTTAATCTCGGCATCTCTAAACCAAAGGAAGACAGGTACCTTGCCGAGTGACACGATTCAAAACCCGAGGAACGACGCAAGATGTATGGCGATCACTACAAGAAGCGGCAAAATATTACCAGAATCACATCCGGTAATTCAGACTCAAGTTGAGGGTGATGACGCCAACGACAAAGAGGTTGAGGAGGCTACTCAAAAGCCCGCGGAGAAAAGCAAGGAAGCTAAAAAGCTTCCAACTATGATGCCTCGACCACCACCTCCTTTCCCACAACGCCTGAAGAAGAAAGTAGAAGATGGTAAGTTCCTGAATTTCCTGACCATGCTCAAGCAAATATCAATAAACATCCCATTGGTGGAAGCGCTTGAACAAATGCCCGGTTATGCCAAGTTCATGAAGGACTTGATTACAAAGAAGAGGTCGGTAAGTTTTGAACCGGAAGACAACCTCCACCACTGCAGTGCTATTTCCTCAAGATCGTTAGTAGACAAAAAGGAAGATCCAGGTGCGTTTACTATTCCATGTACTATTGGGAAACTCAGCTTCGGAAGAGCCTTATGTGATCTTGGTGCTAGCATCAACCTGATGCCGCTAGCAGTCTATAAACAATTGGGTTTGGGAGCTCCTAAACCAATGTCCATGAGAGTGTTGATGGCTGACCGTTCGGTAAAGCTACCCGTGGGAATATTGTCTGATGTGCTAGTAAAGATCGGTAAGCTTATCTTCCCAGCTGACTTTGTGATCTTGGATTGCGAAGTGGATTTTGAAGTTCCCATAATTTTGGGACGACCATTGCTAGCCACGGCAAGAGTATTGGTTGACATGGAAAGAAATGAACTGACCTTAAGGCTGAACAATGAAGTTGTCAAGTTCGATGTGTCTAAATTGATGAAGCAACCAAGTGACATGAGGGTGGTCGCGGTCGTCAATGTTATTGAGGAAGCTCCTGCGGATATGCATCTTGAGGAGAAGGGTTTGGTCGAGACTCTAGCTGTTGTGAGAAGGATGCTGCGAGAAGGGAAACATGAAGAGGAAGGCGGTGAAAATAGATCAAGGAAACAAAAACACCGCAAGAGAATCTGCAAAGAAAGAGCGAAGAAGTTGTCGCGACTAGCTGCGGAGCTGAGGAAAGAAGAAGCTGGAACGCAACAGAATGGTGTTGCGTGCACACACTCCATCGAGTTCTCCTGCTTTGGAGACCCTGGCGGTCTCCAACATCATGTCAGAATCTGAGTCCGATGGACTTCACAGGTATTCCTTATTCTCACAGTTTTTAGTTGTCATATGTATGCATTGGGGACAATGCACGAGTGTATGTTGAGGGTGTTGGGATACCTGTGAGTCATACACCACCGAGGGTTTCTGTTGCCGTGTTTCTTTTCCCTCCGGTGTGCTATCTAGTAGAACCGGCATGTTTAGGTTGGTATTTTAAATTTTTGTTTTTTTTAGTGTCTATAGTGATGAGCATGGCGTTTTTTTTCGACTAAAAGGAGCCCCCTTTAAAAATTTTCTGGTTTTGAGCTTATGTTGAAACGATTGACTGTCTGGATCCTTGAATGTCATTGTGTGATTATGATTAGAATGAGTAGGCTTAAGCCGAGCGGTTGTCTTGATAGTCGGTAGTGGTATAGTTTCTTGGTGCTAAGTGTGTGTGAGCGTATTGTTATAAATTCTTACTCTGTGCATGCATCTAGAACTTGCCCGGTCTATTTTGTTAAAGTTCGAAGTTTGGTTGCTTAGGAAAGGATCACAGGCCCTTTTTGTGTGCAGTCCACTTAACCTATAAGACCGTCCAAGTGCAAATAGTCCCTTTGATCCCTGTTTGAGCCATAATTGACTTTGTTTTTTCAATAACTTGTCACCATTCCTGTTTAACTTTGAATCCCTGTTTTGGCCCTGGTCCTTCCTTGGACATCGTGCACCTCAACTCAGGCAATCAGCCTAAGTTGAGGGTGGCTACTATAGAGGTAAACCCTGTTTTGGCCCTGGTCCTTCCGTGGACATTGTGCACCTCAACTCAGGCAATCAACCTAAGTTGAGGGTGGCTACTATAGAGGTGAATGATAAGAAAAAGAGGATGGAGAAGATTGGTTGGGAATAGAATAAAAATTCGGGTGTGTGCCTAAGAATAGAAAAGAAAAAAAAAGAAAGAGGGGAAAAAGATCGAAAAAGTAATAAAAAGAATTGTCAAAATAAAGAGGCCGCACCTGTAGCTAGAGAGAGGGAAATAAAAAGGTGAATAAGGATGGACAAAGTAAAGTTATGTGGTAATAAGACGTCGGTGGTTCCAAGGAGGGCTTAGTCACTAACCCCTAAATGTATCCTACCTGCACCTGAAGCCTCATTACAAGCCAAAACAAGTCCTGTAGTGATCCTGAGCGGCTTTCTGAAAAACTGAAATAGAATAGTAAGGGCAAGCTTATGGTATCGCATGTGCATTGTTCGAAATCGTTTGTGAGTGTGAGCGCATACCTAGTCCCAAATCTTGAGTGGGACTTATTTGTGGTGAGGGTACCAAGATTTCTGTATTGTCTATTGATTGTTAGGATAGCTGTGCATGTGTATGTAGAATGTTCTATCATATCGGAATGACATATTTGGATCCATGCAAGTTAGTGTTTCATACATTTGTGTGCGACGAGGGAGCTTGAATTAAAATTGAATAAGATGTTGAATGACCATGAGTTGCTAGAGACACGAGTTTGTTTTCTTAGTTGAGTCGTCGTGTTATTTTTCTTTTATGTTATGTTGCTTGAGGACAAGCGAACGTCTAAGTTGAGGGTGTTGATGTGCCGCCATTTTACGGCACTTTCGACTCCTTTTAACTAAGAACAATCGTACGTTTTTAAGCAACCGTCGTCGTTTTTGATGTGTTTATGTTGGATTTTCAGGAAATGGAGACAAACATGGAAACAGAAGGAAAAACGAGCAAAAAGACATTCTGGATAAGAGTGACGGTTCAGGCGACGGTCCGTCAAGTGGGTGACGGTCCGTCATCCCCAACCATCAAGTTGAGGCAGTCCACTGCCTAGTGGTGACGGTTTCGGCGATGGTCCGTCAAGCCAGTGACGGTCCGTCACCCTGAGGCAGTCCGCTACGCGGAATCCGAACGTGTTTGGGACTTTGTTTCCTAGACTCCTATAAATACCCTATGTTAGGTTTATTTTATTTGTCAAGCTTTTACAATAGTTCACCCAATAGTTTTAGGAGTTTTTGAGCTATTTTTGAGAGAGGAAACACGCTACACACGTTTTCCTCCTCCTTGAATCTTGTTCTTGATTTGTTCTTGGGATCTTGGTTTTTCTTGTTCTTGGATATTTGAAGATTGTTTTCATTATATTGTAAGAATCTCTTCTCCTTATTATGAATATGACTTTCTTCTCTTCTTCTTCTAGCATGATTAACTAAACTCCCACAACTAGGGTTGTGGGAGCCATGGCTCAAGTAGCGATATAGATTCCGGGTAGCGACGGGTTCAATATATATGATTGTCATGTTGTTAATCATTCATGCTTAATGTTTTCTAGTGGTTGCAAACATTAGAACATGCCTAGGTTTAATTTGCTTGAGTAAAGAGATTAAAACCGGGAAACTTGATTAACGACAAGGATTCGAGACTACCAACTCTCGTCTTACGATTAATGCTGTAACTAGATTAATCTACTTGATGTTTAGGATTGAAATATAAAAGCACACCTTTTCAAGTTCGAGAGAATTGAAAAGTAAATTTGTCTATTTGGTTGAGAAACGTTTAGATGATACCATTAATTCAATCACATCGTGATACGCATATAGAAAGAACCAGGTTAAGCTTAGAATCGACATCGTTACCAACGCCATGGTAAACACTTCCCTAGTTCATTCTCCTACTGATTATTTCCCATACATTATTGTTCGTTTTGTTTACACATTGTTCACACAAAAACCCCTCTTTTATTTACCGGAAACTATTGACCATTAGTCAACTAATTCACTAAAGACTTAACTTTCACCATATTCTCTGTGGGATCGACCCCAACCTTTGTTGGGTTCTATATTTGACAACGATCACTTATGCTTCTTAATTGGAGTGGTACTTTGAGCGTTATCAATGGTCCAAGGGTTATTTATAAGCCACGACATATCCACGTTGATATTGTGCAGGATTACCCAAAGTCTAATAATTCGAGGGAAATTTGTAAGTCATGTCACGTCCAAGATCGGATAAAAGTGCAGGATTACCCAAGAACTGGCGATCCGAAGGATATCTGTAAGCATCCTCTATCCAAAGTCGGATAATGTGCAAGATTACTCGAAAGCTGGCAAATTAAAGGCGTCTGTAAGCCGCCTCTATCAAAAATCAGATGATGTGATAGATTACCTAAAGCCTGACAATCCAAGGAGTGTATGTTAGTCGTGTCGATGCGTAAGATACGCGAGATCTACCCGAAAGACATATGCAAGAGACCACCGCTAAAAGCCAAGAAGGCTACGGCATTCAGGAGAATGCCCTTAAACAATCAAGAAGGTCGTCATCATTCAAAAATTGCTACACAAGAAATATTATCCGATAGACAAGAAGGCTATCACATTTCACTATCATAGAAGCGGCCATTTCCTAAAATAGAGACAGGAAAGGACGTCATCTTCCTTAATAAACAATAGATAAAGGAAAATGAGGTATGAAGCTATCTCTCCTTGCTGAATTCTATTACTACTAACCATTTGGTTTCGAGATATTATCGAGAGCATCCAAGAAGAATGAAATTCTCAAAAGCAAAACCACAGGTGCGGACTACACTAAAAAGGATGCATCACAACGTGGAACTTTTTCTTAGCAGCAACTTGTGACACAGCCTGGAGAGGGACGTCAAACTCTTTGGACGCGAACTAAGGAACAAATCCACCATCAAACCACACCATTATCAGAAGGCATGTGGTTATTTCCTATCTTTAGGTCTTGGTTCCGCATCCAGGGTATTTTCTGAACCTGCATTAGAAGCAATATTCTCTCCTTTCAAATCCTAGTGGCGATACACCTCGAGCTTTGGAAATTATGTCCAGGAAAATCTTACATATGGGTGTGAAGTGCACCACATTCATAGTTGAAAGGTTACAAGCCTCTTTTCTATAGCTCAACTTATTCGTCACTCATCCCGAGCCAAAGGTCGTCTTAACATAAAGATTACCTTTTCCACCGATTGAGTCGAACTATAAGCAGCCTGATTCCCTGAGTCCTGGGATATGTTGGCAAGGTCTATGATTAAAACTCGGCTGCATTCCTAACTCCCCCCAATCCTCCTACTCCTCAGCTTTCCGGTCTCTCCGTACTCTGAAATCCGGAAAGTTTGGAATTCCTCGAAAATAGTGCATAAAATCAAGCATCTTAAACTACAAATGGACTGAGTTCTCATGTAACTTGAGATATGTAGGAAACTCGATGCCAGAGTTTGGCCATATCTCCTTAAAATTCATGCTAAAACGAATAGCTTCCTGAAGATGGACCTGTGATCGGATAAAATTAGGAACGTCAATTTCCTTTGCCCAGGGTTCATTACACTCACCCTACCCAAAGGGAGGGGCAGAGATTGACACCCAAATTTTACCCTCCACATTACAAATTAATCTTGATCCTTGTTGAATTTTAAACAATTTTTGAAATAATTTTCTTGTAAAAAGGGGTAAATCATTTTCAAATCAACTTTATAATAGTTCTGAGTAACAATTTATATTTTTGATATTTAATTATGTGAAATTTATATAAGTTTACTAAAAGAATTATTTTAGAGCTTAGTGTCATAAAAAGGGTCCTTTTAAAAGATTAAACACTTGATTTTTCTCCAAGTTATTTCAAATGAGAAATTAATTGAATAAATTAATTTCGTAATTGTTAAAGAGGTAATTAAGTGTTAAATTCAATAATTATTTCAATTTGTTTAAGTTAAATGAGCTCAAGAATTGATTGTAATTAGTTCTTCTATATTCCAATGCTAGCCTAATTCCTTAAATCATTTAAATTCTAGCCGAATTTCATCAATTTATTCATAATTTGGCTACCTCCTTAGACCTAAAGTGGCCACATTTTTGCAAACGTGGCCAAGCTTTAAACACCCTTATAACCCCTTCTATGATCAGCTGTTTGGGCCAACCCATTCCCACAACCCACCTCTGGCCTACTTCCATTTCCCTCTAATCTCCTGACCCACTCCGTCCCAACACCTCTCACCCTAATCCACCCTTATATGCCCCTTTCTCTTTTCTCTTACTCAGACAAAACAAACGACCCCTTAGCTTCTTCTTTTTCTTTTCTCTCATCCAACACCTCTCAGAAACCCTAAGCGCCGCATACCCCCGCCACTCTCTCACGCGTTCCTCAGAAAGAGGATGTTGTACGAGCAACGCGCCTCGTACAACACCTCAGCTCACCCAGTACACCCATTAACTCTTCTCTCTTTTTGTCGTCTCCAACAAACGATGAAAACCAGTACAAACCGCAAATGTTTCTCCAATTTTACCTAACGATTCCCAGCTCAAACGATGCTCAACGACATCAAAATTCCCAAACACCTTCCAAGATCTTCATCAAAATTGTGCTGGCATCGTTGAGAATCCTCTAGAAGCGGCTAGGTGTCAATTTCTCCGTGTAATCCATGGAAATTGGTACAAGTTTGTACCAATGCCGTTGCTAGCCAAGCTCATCCAGAAAAAGAATTTGAATTTCTCCTCGAGAAATTCCCCAAATTACCCCTCTGTTTCCCCCACTTTTTACCCTGAAATTCCCTATAAATACCCCCCTAGCTGCATGAAAAGGAGCTGATTTTGGGGAAATTTTGGGGGTTATGGAGAATCATTTCTCTAGCCTTACGAAACCAGTCAACTCTTAGGGAAGAAAACACTAAGAAATTCGAAATCTAAATGGGGTTGATATTAATCTGGTGGTGGTAAGACTTTTCGGTGAAGTTCGAAGCCTGAGTTGCTGCCCTAAAAAAGGTGAATCCCTTAACCTCCTCCTTTACTATTTTGGTTGTTTTTCATTTTTGCTTTTATAATGTTTAAACCTTGGTGAAATCTGGTTCTAGTCTTGTTTGTTAGTATCAAAGATATGTGCTTAAATGTTAGACTAATATTATGATTTCGAGTAGCAATCTTGTGTTAGAAGTGTGGTGTTTTACTGATTTTGTTTAATTTGTTAAAACAACAAGTGTGAGCATAAGTTTGTAGCCTAGATTGTTGCTAAAAGATGTGGAATCTATCCTAATTTTCCCATGAAATGTTTGGTTCTGTCTCCTGTTTGTTCCCCAACCCCCTTTTCATAATCATGCTCCTATGTGTTTACTAACTCTTTCTAAGCACTGATTCTTCATATATATATTGATTGAATGTTGTTATGGTTTTCTCATGTCTAAATAGCTGCATGTGATAGTTTTAAACTCTGTTTCCCTTCCCTATATAAACCCCATAGTTCCACTAATTTAGGTTTGACTTATGTGATGTCTAAATGCTATGAACTCGAGCATGAGCCTATTGTTAGGACTTAGGTCTGATTTTGTTCATGAAAAACTCTATCCCTCTTTGTTGTTCTTAGTCTTTCTCTTTGTTGAACCTGTTCTCTACTCTTTACTGTTTTAACTAGGTATGGATTGTTAGCCTTACTCTCCTATGGTTGGGGTGATGTTTAGGTGAACTTTGAGTACTGATTTTCCATAGTTCCACTGGTTTTGTTTAAACTGTATGACATGTAAATACTATGAGCATGGATTTTATACTTGTTTACTGATATAAGAATGCTCAACCCCTGCATGTTTCCCCCATTTCCCTCAACTTGTCATTGATTCTGCTTTCCTCTTCCCCTTTCCCTTCACTGTCTTGCCTATATTAAAATTATCTTATGTCTATGAATTGGTTAAGTTCCAATGTTTCTATCTTATGCTTGGATTGATGTTTGTAATGAGTATGAGAAACTGTGTCCTTTCAAAATCTCATGATCTTATTGGTTCTGTGTTTTGTGACATGAAAGTGTTATAGATTTTGAACTTGCCATTAGGATGGTTACTGTTGTCCAACTTTTTTTTCCTTTTCCCCTTAATTTCTCTATCTTCTACCCTACCCCCTTATTGATTTTCTGGAAAATGGTTAATTCATATGAATATTTTTAAATGGCTAAGTTTCATAAAACATATGTCTTAAGTGACAAAATTAGTAATTTTATTCTATGAATGTCCTTGTTTCATATGCTTTAACTTGGTATAAATAATTGCGCATTGGTGTATATTTCTTAAGTGTAAAATTTACACTGTTTGAATTATTTTATTTGTTTAATTTAGTTAACACGGAGATCAAAATTAAAGTGCTCAACAATCATTTGAAATCAAGCCTCGGGGTAGGCACTTAGTGAATTTCTAAGGAACGAGTAGTGAAACAATAGATTATCTAGAACCAATCCAACATCCATATTAAAAACATCAGTATGATAAATCAAGCTTGGAAAGGGCACAACTAAGAGCACAACAACCATAAATGAATATTTATACATGTATCACAGTGGCTTAAATATTAACTACACCCCCAAACTTAAATAAAAACATTGCCCCCAATGCGTAAAATTATATAAAGAGATTAAGTGCAAGGAATCCCTGGTGGATCTAATGCTGATGATGATGTCTTTGTGAGTAAACATGGTAGTGGGTCCTTGGGGGACTAGGAGGTGATGGTGGAACATATGCATGCGCTGGATCAATCTGAAAGCCTTTCACCGAAGGAATAAAGGGGTCCCATCTAACCTGAATGGGGCTAAGAGGGTTGACAATCTCCCACTTGTCTGGGAGAGTCATCAACTCATGGTATGAGGGAGAAGGGGAGGGCCAGCTGGGCCTAGGCTAACGGTTCCATTCTACCACATGAGACTATTATGGTTTTGAAAGATATTGGGTGGGTGGTCCTATGGTCTTCAGACAATCTTGATTGGTTCACTTTCTTCTTTAATTTCGGATGTGCCCACGTCATTACTTATATCTCAACCCGTGCACCAATGATTAGGAGGACTATGAATCTTAGAAGGAGACCCTGAAGTAGTGGCTGATAGATTGAGATCCCAATTAGGGACCTTTGGTATGGTCTCGGTACTACTTGCCTGAGCTCTTGAACATCCACTTCTATGGTGTCAATTCTAGCACAAAGTTTGCTTACGCTTGTCAGTACTGGCTTTAAAGCTGATTTAATGGTGGATTGAATCATGCCTGCAATGTCCTTACCTATATTGAGCAACCACTCCTTGTTATGGAGAGCAAGGTGATCAAGTTGGAGTAAACCTCCCAAAGTTGGAGTGGCTTGGATAACAGTGTGTGTGGCAGCTGGCACCTTAGGAGCAGGAGTGTGTGCAATATTTTTAGTGTGCTCCATACCCGCCGGTGCATTTGGGTTTTTAGGGAGGCACCTCTTCTTAACGTGCAGAGCATCCTTGTCCCACTTTGTTTCATAATAAATCATGACCTTAGCACAACAAACTCTATCCAATGGACAGAATAGAGGACATTGTTCCCATAAGCACAACTTACTTATTAGAATCAAAAAAGCCATGGATGTGGAATCATGTCTAGATCTTTTCTTGAATTATATTGCAATGATTTCCCCTTCATTGATTTTATAGCCAGACATGATGTATGAAACTAGAATGGCCACCTCTATAGTCACCAAAGTTGTGTGGTAAGTTGGCATGAACCACGTGCATACAAATTCTAACCACATTCAAGCCTCAAACATAAGATCCTGACGAGAAATGTGTCCCCTTGAGATTGTCCACAAAGGACCCCCTTCAGCAATGACACTTGAAACCCATGCATATTGGTCGGCCTTTGTAGCTATGGATCGAGCATACCCTGATGCCGGTCTTGGATCATCATCCCATTTTATAGAATTAATGGCTTCAAGAGTAATAACAACCTCTTTGCCCCACACTAAAACTGATTGTAGGCATGGTGAATTGCTTGTTGGACCCTTGTGCTTTAGGATGTCTTGCCTAGCTCTATAAGAAGCATAAATCTCCCATACCAATTCAGGGAACTAAGGCCTGGTAGTGGTAGCCAATTGTGTCTAATCGCTTATTTCGAATTGCTTGGCTATGTTTGGAAATTCATCCCTAAAAGAGTCTACATCACACCCCGCTTCTTCCAAGACAGATCACTTATGATGAAACTTAAGATAGTAGGCCTCCATCCCTTGAAGGCCAAACCAAATTTGTGACACCGATGGTCCCTTATTTTGCACAGGGATATCTGAATGTTCTGATGTTGAGGCTTGGTTATCAGCATGTCTTTTTGAATGCTGCCTACAAGAATTCATATTCCTGCAAATAGATGTTAGCACGAGGAACAATGCATGAACTGTTATATGTAAAATAAGAAAAAAATATGAAATAAAAAGAAATGGAATGCAATGGAGAAGAAAAACATATCAGGTGACATTTGCATGTGCGAGTCACATGTGGAGAACACCTGGAGAAGTGCACATCGCATCTGGCATCACACATGCGAGCATAAACCTGAACCAAATGTAGCATCAATGGGCGGAGGGATGTGAGATTTTCAGCAGCCATTGTGCGCATCACATACCCCTTTGCCCATCCAAACAGTGCATTGGCAATATTAAAGGCAATGTGCAGTGCCATGTGCATTTCGCATATAGAGATCTGCGCTTTGCATGCAAAATGCACAAGGGAACAATTGGAATTATTCAATTTCTTATTTTCTTGTGTGTTACGTATGTGACTCATAGAGAAATGCTTGTGTAATGCACGTGCATCAAGCTACAAACACCAAATTTTAATAGGGTCTAAGCATGAATTGACCAAAACCTAGTTATTTGGGTACTCAAAAAAACTCAAACACAATAAAAAACCCAAGAATAGCTTAACGATTTCCCTTAAGAAGGATGTTACCCCGTCTATCATCGGGAACATCAAGCCTTCATGAAAAATACATAGGCATATTCATTCGCACAATAATTCACACCCCTCAACTAGAGTGCTCACCAAAAAATCATATTCAATTGAAAAACACACGGACGCAGTGGTAGCAACAATTTCAACCCAAATAATATGGTTCAACAAAAACCTTATGAAAGATGATAATTTGCCCTTAAGAATGACATCACCCAATCTATTATAGGGCCAAATCATGCATCAACTCAAGTGGGTTACTCAGAATTCACCCAAAAACACAAAATTTAGGGTTAAAAATTAACACAAAGCACATCCAAGCAAGATCTATCAAGTTTATCTCAAGCAAAAACATCAATATGCCCCCAAAATTGGGGTTCCAAAATTTTGGATCTTACAAAAAATAAACATGGAAGATTAAACTAGCATGCTTCATAATAAGTGCTCCCAATATATTTAAAAATAAGGATTTAACATCGGAAAACTTAGCACAAGTAGAGAAGAAAAAGAAAAGAGCGAAAATTGAAGCTTTTAGTGCCCAACAATGGTGACTCAAGTCTTGACAAGAAAATAAGGTGTCAAACGGAAGAACTTGGTGGTGGAGAAGTGTGGGTGAGAGGGATGAAGATTTTTGGGAAAAGTTTGGAGGTTTAAGAAGATTTTTTTGGAGAGTAATGGAGTATTTGTGTGAGTTATGGGAGAATAGAAGTGAAGGGTGACAGTTTATAGGGAGAAAAGAAGAAGAAAGGTTGCGCATCTATTTTCATGTCAGGTCGGTCAATGGGTAGGTCAACAAAATTTTTAAAACTTACCTGAGTATGCCACAATGTGCGATTTGCACATGCCAATGTGCGGCTCGCACATCACTTTGCACGTGATGATTTTGATCCAAAAAATTGCCTAACTTTCTAGTTCAATGTACGATGGAGGTGCGATGTGCAGAAAGGGAGGTGCGATTTACATCTCTAATCACACGACACCTTTGAATTTTGTTTTTCCTCCAGT
Organism: Jaltomata sinuosa; assembly: GCA_003996215.1. Lineage (NCBI taxonomy): Eukaryota > Viridiplantae > Streptophyta > Magnoliopsida > Solanales > Solanaceae > Jaltomata > Jaltomata sinuosa. Next base: position 79,261 of record QJPP01003016.1, on the reverse strand, counting down.
GCACTAGATCGTGTGTGTAGTACCACATGCGGCTTCACAATGGGATGTGTGAGCCGCATGGCACATGCTCTCTGGCTATTTTCTTCCAGTTAGTCATTTTTCCATCTCCGTGCATTCCTAAAACACACCAAAAACAATAAAAGGGTAGAAGAATAAAAATAAAAACACTTGGGTTGCCTCCTAAATAGCGCTTAATTTTATGTCGCAGCTTGATGATAGTACCTCAACCTTCAATCATTTCTCGGGATCATGCCAATCCTATTGGCTTGGCCCCATCCCAAGCAAAGGAAGTGCTTCTTCAATGTATTCATTCCATTCTTTTATTTCCAAGTTGGAAACACAATAGATTCGGGTACCTCTTTTAACTCAAACTCACCATGGGATTCAACTAACTTGCCCATTGATATTGATTACAAAAACAACTCTAAATTCTTCCAGGGAGAGATTGAAGGCTGCTCAAAGTCGTCAAAAATCCTATGAAGATGTAAGGAGAATAGACATAAAATTTAAAGTTGATGGTTGGGTGTTTCTAAAGGTTTCACCTATGAAGGGAGTGATGAGATTTGGTAAGAAGGGGAAGCTTAGTCCCCGGTATGTAGGTCTCTACAAGATTCTAAGGAGAGTTGGTAAAGTGTCTTATAAGTTAGAGTTGCCCGCAGAGTTATCATCGATGCACCCAATATTTCATGTATCCTTATTGAAGAAGTGCATTGGTGATCTGTCTTTAGTTGTGCTATTATAGAGTGTGCGTGTGAAGGATAGTCTCTCTTACAAAGAGGTCCCAGTTGAGATTCTTGACCATCAGGTTCATAGATTTAGAAATAAGGATGTCGCTTTGGTGAAAGTTCTTTGGAGGAACTAGTCAGTTGAGAGAGCTACTTGGGAAGCAGTCATATATGATGACCAAGTACCCTCACCTCTTTTCTTCCAATTCAGCTCTAGCTTGAGGTAACATTTTTCTCTCCAGTAATCTCAGTTTTGTCATTACTATTCCCCTCAGTTTCATGTTCCATCAGTTGTTATTGCATTTTCAGCATGCATTCATGTCTCCCAAACTTAGTTCAATTAGAATTCAGTTAGAACTCAGTTGGTAGGGATTTTAGCTCTTTCCCTTAAAACTCAACTTGTTTAGTCTTCATTCGAGGATGAATGATCCCAGAGGAGAGATATTGTAATACCCTAATAATTCTAAGCTAAGAACCGGATCAGAATTCAAAGTGTGAAACTATCAAAGTGAAAGTGAGGAACCATAGACAGGTTCCACAGACTATTGAACAAACCACAGACTATGGATGGTCCTCATGGAAATCAGTCAGAGGCCAAACATTTTGGTCTAAAATCTAGGCCAAGTTCCACGAACCGTGGAATTTTCCACGGCCTGTGGTCTGCGACCGTGAAAGTCAGACATGCAGGCTACAAAAAGTCAGGGACCCACTAGTAGGTTCCACGACTCATGGAACCATCCACACACTATGGTTCCCAATCGTAGAACCCATTCCAAAAATTTCAGCAGGTTTTCAATTTATTTTCCAGGGGTATTTTAGACTTTTCCTACTATTTTAGCTCCTAAGCTAAGGCATTTTAGGCTTATTTTTGAGAGGTTTAATCAGACGTGAGAGTATTTTTTCCCCCTCATTCCAATCGATCTAACTTCAGAAAGAAAAGGAATACTCTCTTAGACTCCAGGTTAGGGCTTTCTTCTCTAAAGCTTCAAACTCTATTCTTAGTTCATAATTCTTCTACATTCAGGTATGTGGGCTTCAATGAGGATTTTCTTTCACCCTCATGCCTAATTTTTTAGCCTTCAGTTAACTTCTACGAGTTTTATGATTCTAGGGTTTATACCAAAATATGTATTCCTTTATAGAATTTCTTGGCTTATCATATTATATGTTTCCCGAACATGTTTAAATAATATTACATGAAGTTTTATACATATTTTCTTATAACCCTCAGAATTTAGATGAAACAGACTTGGCTTGAAATTTTAGTACTTTTCTACACGAATTAGCTTTTTCTCCAAGAACTTAGTCATATTGTTAGTGTTCATTTTTAAATCATGAAACTAGTCAGTTTCAGTCTACAGTTTTTCAGAAAAATATTTTCAGAACAGTTAAGTTCTAACCCAACTTTCAGAACTTCAGTTTTAAGCGAGCTATCAGTATCCATATTGGGAGTAGTATTTAGCACCAAGTTGGACTAGGGCAAAGTTTACCCAAAGTCCTAGAACTACATGCCATCGTAGGTCTATTTATCCCCTTCGTTAAGCCTCAAAATTAGTGATCACGCCAGTCATACCTCTATACTCTGGAAAGGTATATTGGATCCCCTCAATGGGGCGTATATTTTGGAATCTATGTTTAGCTCACATGCTTTATGTCAATTAACATACTCTCCCATAAAATTAGACTCAACAGATATGAACTAGGCCGTCAGATCAACTTTACTATTTTAATATGTCTTTTCAGAATATTCTTGCATTTTAGATTTTATGCATATTATGTCTTGGCCTTAGTACTACAGATTTAGTTTACAGTTTTAAGTAGCTTATCAGTATTTTTGCATATTTTGTTATATTTTAGCTTGCATATCCCACATTCTTAGTACATTCAACATATTGATTGGATACTGTTTGTGTTGCATCCTATCATGATGTAGGTCCAGGCTCTAAGACTCAACACCGCGATTATTTCGATTCATTGCCATCTCAGCGACTACTAGTGGTGAGTCCTCATCATCCGATAATGGATGTTTATGATCTTTCCTAGTTATTTCAGTTTCAACATTTAGAGTTAGCTGGGGGCTTGTCCCAGCAACTCATGAGATAGTAGAGGCTTTCAGACATAGAGTTAGATTTTAGCTTATTTCAGATTGAGTTATCTTTTAGACTTATTTCATCTCAGAATATTTTTTGCAACTTATTAAACTTATAAATTTTATCAGTTTAGCTCCCGCCCAGTCTTTATTATCTAGAACTATTTTAGTATATGCCAGACCATGAGTTATCTTGGGGTCACTTGTGTCTCTAAGCACCGTATTACGTTCAGGGTGTAGGCTCATAGCGTGACATAAAAAAAGTAAAACCCAAAATGATTCCTCAGGCTGTCGGAGCACATCAACATATGCAGTAAAGTAAACTGAGTAAAGGGTTTAGAAATGTCCCCCGGACCAGTTGGAAAACTGATATAGCTTTTCCAAATCAGGAAACCAGTGATAAATCCATACAAGCCTTTATGTAACCCAAAACTGTACTAAGAGTGGTACAATCTCTTTTGAAAACCAAAACACCAATATTTTCCCTCCAAATCATGCCATGATCCATGTATATGAATAAAACATGTATATATATATATAATATATATAATAATATAATATATATATATTATATAATATATAATTATATATATACTAGTAGAGAGAAGAGAAGATGAGAGAGAGAGAGAGAGAGAGAGAGAGAGATAGAGAGAGAGAGAGAGAGATAGAGAGATAGAGAGATAGAGAGAGAGAGATAGAGGTACACACCAAAAAGGGTAAAACCACCCTCCATATCAAGATCACGGTAATCTGGACTTCAGCCTATCCAAAACTATGGCCTCATGCCCATAATCTCATAACATGACGAATAATATGAAAAAATAAGCGATAACAATGAATACTTTAAAGGAAGCACTCTCTCAAAAAAACCTCCCCTAAGCATAACTAAAGATTTCCTAATCTAATCCTAACATGCTAGCAAGCAACCTAAACTAAGGCTTATGAAGGTATATTATTCTATGATCCCTGAGATAGGTCGTTCATTCAGAAAAGTCATCATAACCTAACTCTACCTAGAAATTCACCCTAAAAATCATAAATATTATAAAATATACCATCTAACTAAGCTAAGTCTAAAGGAAGAAAACTAAAACCTACCTCAAAGTCGAATGCCAACTATGAACTATCACTCAGAAGCTTATCCTTCCATAATGCCTCGGATCACTATCATGCTATCAAAAAAATATTCTACACTTCAATTTGGAATGAATAATACCCATATTAATATTTTAAAATTTAGGCCAAAAATTAGGTCGAGAATTGACCTCGAGGCCTATCGACAAAAAAAATTCACAATAACCTCCCCAATAAGGTAAGCATCACATGCCCAAAAGTTTCATGGAAATGGAATCGAATTCGGACCTCAAATGGTCCAAAAAGCTTACATTTAAAAGAGGGAGAAACAAGGATTTAAAGCCCAAATTCGCAAATAAAATACAGAATTAAAGCTTAGATGAGCAATAGGATGAGATGGAGAAGAGAATTTACCTACAAGCTCGAGAAATTGTCAAGAATTTGTGCCAAATCCCCTTAACTGAGCTCACTTTATGGAGGGAGTCTATGAAATGATTTGTTGTATGGAACTTAATAAAGGGGAATACCCTTAAAAAGGGTTAGTGATGTTGATACTGCGGTAAATTATCCGCATGAGCAGCCAAATCTCCATAGAAGTGGAGAACATCCATCTTTGCAAGCTCCATAGGAGCAAGCCAATGCCCGCAGGTGCAAGATCACAATGGCGACAAAATGCCGTAGGAGAAGGGATGGGTGCACAGTACACCCTCCATTGAAGTGGCCCTTTCTCCACAAAAACGGCTCCAAAGGACGGGCCAAGATCCATAGGAGTGGGAGCTACTGACATCACTAGCGATCACTGGAGCAGTTTGCTCACCACTGGAGCAGCTTTGCTGATGCGAGCCAAGATCTACAGGAGCATCTACACCAGCACTAGCTACATTAGCAGCTTCATCCAAACTTCTAAGTCTCTAAATGGACCCTTCGGATTCATTCAGAGTCCCGTGAACACAAATAAAATATACTACCCAATTGAAAATATTATTTCAGACTCAATAGAATCAATGAATCTAATGGAGGTTATCGTAAACAAAATGTTAACCAAAGTCAACACTTAAATCAAAATTACCAAAATTCACCCAAGCACCCAAAATTATTCCAAAAGCATCGGGACCCTAATCAAAAGTCCCACTAGCCCAAAATCTATTTTTTGGAGCTAACGACACTGATGGATTTCTAATCCCAGTCCATTTACTAAGAATATTGACCAAAGTCAACCATTTCAACTTTAAAAGCTCCAAAATAGGGAATCTTTTTTAAAACCGAACTGAATACCTTAAGAATCATGCTACCATCCTAGCAAGTTACAAAAACAACATTGAAGCTATGGAAAGGGTCAAAATGATAAAAATAATCAAAATAGGGATAATAAGATCATTTGAAATATTAGATGCAATGTAGCCTTTAACATAAACTTTTATTTTGAGGCTCCTTTTGTCCTTTAAATTTGATTTAACACCTTAAACACCTTCATAAATCAATAAAATGATATGACCACCCATTTACAACCTTATTCTCCCGGTATCTCATTTATTGTCTTTTTAAAATGATATGATAAGACTTCTAATACTTTGACCAATTAATTTAAACACTCTGAACATGCCCAAGGTTACACCTTCTTAACCAAACACTAAGCCTTGAGAAATGAATCACCATATTTGAGTAGTGAGTAGGAGTACCATTCCATTCTAGTCTACGAAGACCCATATGATCAAGGCCACTATTTTAACATGATAGTCTAGAATTGTATTATAAGGAAAAAGTCAATACATGCCAAAAATGACGGTGAAGTCCATCATATCCATTCTCTTGGTCCATTCTAGATGGAATAATAGATATTGATTGGGTGTTAGGAAGGACATCAATTCCAAAGTCTATCTCTCTGTCAGGAGGGACTTCTGGAAGATCATCAGAAAAGACTTCAGAAAATTCATTGACAACTGAAACTGACTGAAGGGATAGAACTTCAACATTAGAATCCCTAAACAAGACTAGATGATAGATATACACCTTGGAAATAATTTTTTTGGCCTTAAGGTATGAAATAAACATCCCCTTGGGAATTACTGGACTCGCTTCCCATACTAATACTAATTCACTACGAAATTAGAATTTTACAACTCTAGTTCTACATCAACAAAGGCATAATAGGAGTATAACCAATCCATGCCCAAAATGACATCAAAGTCGATCATATCTAACTTAACTAGGTTGGCTATGGTGTCTTTGTTATGAATGGTTACTGTACATTTTCTATAGACTTGTCAAGATATGATGGACTCACCAATAGAAGTAGAAATAACAAAAGGTTTTGAGAAGTTGTTCGGGACTTATTCTAAACTTCACAGCAACATAAGGAGTGAAAAAAATAAGGTGGCTCTAGTGTCAAGTAAATCATATACATCATAAGAGAATACTTTTAACATACTCATGATGACCTCTGTGGATATTTCTTATTCCTGATGACTAGTTCAAAATTACAAGTGATTGTGACCCTTGCATGTCCTTGAAATAGTACCTGATTTACCACCTCAACCTACTGGAGCGGATAAATTAGTAGGTTGTGCTTTGTTTCTCCGATTGTTCTACTTCACATATTGGACAATTATTTAGAAAGTGGCCATGTTGGCCATACGCAAAACTCTATATACACCTAAGTGTTATTCCCCTGGATGTTTTTTACTTATTGCAGGTAGTGTACTGTGGGGTTACCTATGCAACACTACCCTGAGATTGTGAGCTTGGTGCTCTGAAACTTTGATTATTTTGGCACTTATGGTTATTTTGGGGCATCTAAGTCAGTGCACTAGCTAAGGATGGAGTAGGTCCCGATGACCTTTTATGGAAGAAAGTTCTATTAGTGTTCATCAGATGACTTACCTTATTGCCAACTGATATGACCCTTTAGTTCTGGTTGTCCTCTCAATCTTTTTATTTCATTTCCTCGATCAGATGGGCATAGACCATCAACATTGATATATCTATATCTGTAACGACCAGGTCCGTCATTATGGGTAGTCCAATTGTGTCACGTTTTAGAGTTATAAAACTCTGGGTTTGGGAGTTTGAAATTTTGGGCTAGGCTAGCCTTAGCCAGTTTTGGAGCGAGGTAGAGTCTAGGGAAATCTGGGTAAGGATTGGTCTTTGTGTCTTGTTTTGAGATAGTTTTCCATGTAGCCAAGGCATAAAGGAGTCTGGGGGACTTTTTGGAATTGAATTTTGGTAAGTAGAACTCCCAGAATTGCATTTGAAGTGAAGGGATTCTTTTGGGTCATCGGGGAAAGCAAGTGTGTTGTAAAATGAGAAAGGAATCCAAAATGCGAGAAAGCTTGGGTTGAATAGAGCTTGGATCATTTCGAGGTAGGTGATGGCTTACATTTTTTGTGAATATTGTATATTCATGTACTTGTATCTAAGTGATTGTATGAATTACATTGCATAGGGAAGTTGTGTAGAATGTCTAAGGTTCCTGCTTTATAGTCTGTGATTTGAACGGTATTTGCTTGTTGGTTTACAAGTTATGTGTTCATGCATTTGACTGTGGATTATTGACATTCGGTTGGCTCGGGTACCACGCCTGGTACGGGTATAATAATTGGTTGGCATAGGTACCACGCCTGGTATGGGTTTACTTTTGTTGCATCATTACATTGTTATTAATGTGTTGCATTAATTGATATTGGTTTCGTGAGTGGACCGGGTTGCTTATTGAATGTGTTATTGGTTCGGTGGTCCTTGAGAGTCCAGGGTTCTGGTTAACTGTTTTGTTGGTCTTGGTTTAGGCCGGGTTATTCATTGACATTTGTGTTGGTCTTGGTTTAGGCCAGGTTTTTTTCAAGGTACATGTGTGTAGTCTAGAGGGGATCCCAGGGTGGGTCTGGGCTAGACGAAAAGGTATAGTTTATGGTATATGGTTGTGGCTTAGAGTTAGGTGGTGGATTTCATGCGGGAACAGGCTAAGTAGAGACTGGTAGTCTAAGTTTGTTTGTGGCTATTTATGCATGTTTTCCATACCTTATACTTGATATTGATGTACTATTATACACTGTTTATTTGGAAACTGGCTGATGATCCTACCAGTACACAGTGGTGGTGTACTAATACTGCACTTGCTTGCCTTTTGGTGAGTACAGGAAATTTTCCAGCGGCTGAGATGCGACCTCATCTTTAGCACCGACGATTTCTGACTTCAAGGATGAGCTGTTTAATCAAGCTAACTTGGGCTTATCTTTAGAGTTACAGTCCACTTGTTTCGAACATGAACTATTTCATATTTTCCTTTTAGGGTTGCATCCCCGTATTTTAGATATTGGTAGAGATGTTTGGTGCAATGACTTTCAGTTGCTAGGAGGGATTTTTCGCAGATTATATTAAAGCTTTAGTTTTGCATTGTGTAACTGCTAGTTTGCTTTTTGTTTGCTAGTTTTAGGCTTTTAGTCTAGGCAAAGGGTTGAAAACTACTGGTTTGCTCATCCGAGAGTTACGTGGGTGTCACCTATGACAGTCTGGGTCATGACAAAGATGATATCAGAGCCTAGGTTCATTGATCTCGTCGTACCAAATAGGTCTAGTAGAGTCTTGCAGAACGGTGCGGAGACGTCCGTACTTTTCTTCGAGAAGCTATGGGGCTTTAGGAAAAACTATCTCTTCCTTCTTTCCTTTGTGCTATAAATCGATTTCAATTGGTATCTGGTGATACAAATTGGTATCTAACCTCATTCACTCTTCTGTCCGCAGATGGTTGCTATAAGTAACAATGGAGCAAGGCCAGCGGTCCCAGCAGCGGGCTCGATAGTTCATGGCAGAGGTAGGGGAAGGGCCAGGAGGCGAGCTGGAGCCACACCCGCCAGGGGTGGAGCTCGAGCTGCTGCTACACATGAGGTAACCCCTCCCCCACCTCGAGAACATATGGCTGAGGACATAGAAGAACTGATTGTAGAGGATGGAGGGGCTCAAGCGGAGGCGACACCAGTTGGGGGTGCAGGCCTTCCTACTATGACACCGGAAGCTTTGAAGCAGGCGTGGGATATTCTGAGTGGGTTGGTTAGTGCTGGAGCCATACCTGCAGCTTGTGCAAATCATGCCTTGGATACTAAACCAACAGTTACTACAACACCCAGGATGGACGCAGCTTCGGGCACATCATCTCCTCTGGCCAATGCTAGGCTCAGTGATGACCGAAAATGAGCATGAGATGCTGACTAAGTTCCTTAAGCTGAAACCTCCGACGTTTCAGGGTATATATAAGGAGGATGCCTATGAGTTCATCTTGGATGCCATGAGAGGTTACACAAGTTGGGTATTGTACATCAGCATGGGGTTGAGTTTATCACTTTTCAGCTGCAGGGTGATGCCAAGCAGTGGTGGAGGTCTCATGTTGAGTGTCGGTCTTCTATTCTACCTCCACTAACTTGGGAGCAGTTCCACGCGTTATTTCTAGAGAAGTACGTTCCCCGTACTTTGAGGGACCGGAAGAAGGATGAGTTTCTAAACTTGGAGTAGGGTAGCATGTCAGTCTCATCTTATGAGGCCAAGTTCCATGCATTATCTCGTTTTACTACACAAATGTTGGGTTCTGAGGAGGAAAAGGTCCGGTTGTTCGTCAAGGGTCTAAATAGTGAACTGCAGGTACTGTCAGTGCATATGACTTCTTTCGGAAAGGGCTTTAATGATATGGTGGATTATGTGAAGAATATTGAGGGATTTAGGCAAGCAGGGCAGGCTAAGGCTATAGCCAAGAAGCCCCAAAATGAGGGAAACTATGGTGGTTCATACTCCAGGAGCCAGCATCAGCAGACTTATCCAGCCCGTCCTATTTAGTCAGCTCTGCCAGCTACTAGAGGTGGTCATCAGGGAGCTCAGTGTTCAGCTCCTAGAGGCTAGGGAGCATCCTATACATCAGCTAGCAAACCTACTCTTGACCATGGTTGCTTCCATTATGGTGAGCTGGGCCACCTTAAGAGGGAGTCTCCACATAGGCAGAAAGGTAATCAAGGTCAGCAGCAGACTAGAGCAGTGGTCCCGACATGCATAGGCGGTAATGCTAGAGGTCGTCCACAGGGTGGGCGAGGAAATTTTTAGGGAGGCCGGGGAGACCGAGGGAACGATGGAGAAGGTAGGGTGCGATGCAGCCAGCCTGGGAAGTTTCCTGAATTGATGATCGGGCTCATTGCTATGCTTTTACAGGGAGGACCTAGGTGGAAGCCTCAGATGTAGTGATCACAGGTACTATTCTTGTCTGTGATAAAATGGCTTCGGTATTATTTGACCCAGGCTCTACGTATTCATATGTGTCTGTGAGTTTTTCTTTGGGGATGGGTTTGACTTATGATATTCTTGATTCCCCTATCCATGTTTCTACCCCAGTTGGAGATTCTGTGATTGTGACTCATGTGTATCATGACTATTTTGTTGTGTTTGTGAGGTTACATACTTGGGTAGACTTGGTAATTCTGGATATGGCTGATTTTGATATTATCTTGGGTATGACCTGGCTATCTGTGGCTCTAGAGATTCTGGGTAAGGATAGACTAGAGTGGGAAGGTGTGTAGAGGCCTAAGCCAATTAAGATAATATCGTTTGTTCGGGCAAGAAAACTAGTGGGGAGGGGGTGTCTAGCCTTCTTGGCTCATCTCCGAGATGATAGTGTGGAGTCCCCTCTTATTGAGTCAGTTGCAGTGGTTTCTGAATTTTTAAAGGTGTTTCCAGTGGACTTGCCTAGTATGCCTCCGGACAGGGATATAGATTTTTGTATTGATTTGGAGCCAGGAACTCATCCCAATTCCATTCCTTCATATTGTATGGCTCCGATAGAGTTAAGGGAACTGAAGACTCAGCTACAGGAACTCCTAGATAAGGGATTTATACGTCCCAGTGCTTCACCTTTTGGTGCTCTGGTTTTATTTGTGAATAAGAAGGATGGTAGTATGCGGATGTGCATAGATTATAGGCAGTTGAACAAGGTGACCATCCAGAATAAGTACCCTCTACCCCATATAGATGATTTGTTTGACCAGCTTCAGGGTGCATCGGTGTTCTCAAAAATTGACTTGAGGTCGGGGTAACATCAGTTAAATATTAGGCCTGAGGATATTCTGAAAACTGCTTTTCAGGCTTGGTATGGGCATTACGATTGTCTAGTAATGTTATTTCGTTTGACCAATGCTCCGGCAGAATTCATGAGTTTGATGAATGGGGTGTTTAAGTCCTACTTGGATTCCTTCGCTATCGTGTTCATCGATGATATTTTGATCTACTCTAAGAGTAGGGAGGAGCATGCTAATCATCTTCGTATTGTGCTGGATATCTTGAGGCACCAAAATCTTTATGAAAAATTCACTAAGTGTGAGTTTTGGTTGACTTCTGTGGCATTCTTAGGGCATGTAGTGTCAAAAAAGAGGGTGATGGTGGATCCCCAAAAAATTGAGGCAGTCAAGAGTTAGGTTCGGCCTAGCTCTGTGACCGAGGTGAGGAGTTTTGTTGGGCTAGCGAGGTACTACTGGAAGTTTGTTAAGAATTTTTCTTCTATTGATACTCACCTAACCAAGCTGACACAGAAGGATGTACCATTCGTGTGGTCCGACAAGTGCGAGGAGAGCTTCCAAAAGCTTAAGACACTTTTGACCACAACCCCTATTTTGTCCTTGCCGGTTGAAGGTAAAGACTTTATTGTTTACTGTGATGCTTCACATTCTGGTTTGGGTGCTGTGTTGATGTAGGATAGGAATGTGATAGCCTATGCATCCAGGCAGTTGAAAGTGCATGAGAGGAATTACCCGACTCACGATTTAAAGTTGGCAGTGGTGGTTTTTGCATTGAAAATTCGGAGACACTACCTTTATGGTGTCAAGTGTGAGGTATTCATAGATCATTGTCGTCTGCAACACGTTTTAACTAAGAAGGATTTGAATCTAAGGCAGAGGAGGTGGATGGAGCTATTGAAGGATTATGATGTGACCATTCAGTACCATTCGGGTATGGCTAATATGGTGGCAGATGCATTAAGCCAAAAAATAGTTAGCATGGGTAGCTTGGCTTGTTTGGGGGTATCCAAACGACCACTAGCTAAGGAAATTTAGGCTTTGGAAGCCAAGTTCATGCTCTTGGGTGTTTTAGATCAAGGTGGGTTATTGGCCAACATTGAGGTCAAGGCCACCTTCATAAAGGAAATAAAGGCGAAACAGTTTCAGGATCCGAAACTGGGTAAGTTGCGAGGTAAGGTAATATCTGGGGAGTCCAGAGACGTTGTGTTAGACTCTGGTGGAGTGTTTCATTTTAGGGAGAGGATTTGTGTTCCTCGGGTTGATGATATAATTCAGAGAATCTTGGCGGAAGCCCATGGTTCGCGGTACTCAATTCATCCGGGTGTGACCAAAATGTACAGGAACTTGAGGCAGTGTTACTGGTGGCCTGGGATGAAAAGGGACATAGTGGATTTTATGTCCAAATGTCAGAACTGCCAACAGGTAAAGTATGAACATCAGAGACCTGCATGACTACTTTAGAAAATGCCAATTCCAGAGTGGAAGTGGGAAAGGATAGCCATGGATTTCGTGGAGGGTCTGCCCAAGACATTGGGAAAGTACGACTCAATTTGGGTCATTGTTGACAGGCTGACCAAGTCTGCTCATTTCATTCACGTTAGGGTAGATTACAATTCACAACAATTGGCTAAGATCTACATGAAGAAGATTGTGAGACTGCATGGGGTACCACTGTCCATCATTTCAGACAGAGGTACGCAGTTTACTTCTAAGTTCTGGGGAAACTTATATGAAGAGTTGGGTACACAACCCACTTTTAGCACAACCTTCTATCCTCAAACTGATGGTCAGTCGGAAAGGAGGATCCAGGTATTGGAGTACATACTGAGAGCATGTGTGATGGACTTCGGGGGCCATTGGGATCAGTTTCTACCATTGTGCAAATTCTTGTACAATAATAACTACCACTCCAGTATTGATATGGCACCGTTCGAGGAATTATGTGGGAGGAACTGCAGATCACCGGTTGGGTGGTTTGATAAAGGCAATGTAAAGCCTCTGGGCATAGACTTAGTGAAGGAAGCACATGAAAAGGTAAGGGGAATTCAGACCAAGTTGCTGGTTGCTCAAAGCAAACAGAAGGAGTATGCAGACCGCAAGGTCCGGGACATGGACTTTCAGGCTGGTGAACAAGTATTTCTTAAGGTGTCACTACTGAAAGGGGTTATGAGATTTGGTAAGAAGGGCAAGCTTAGCCCTCAGTTCATCGGTCCGTTTGAAGTTCTTGAAATTGTGGGGCCAGTGGCTTACAGGTTAGCACTGCCACCTAGTTTGTCAGGCGTCCATCCGGTATTCCATGTATCCATGCTTAAGCGATACCATGGGGATGGGGATTACATCATCAAGTGGGATGAGGTACTTTTCGATAAGGATCTTCATTATAAAGAGAAACCAGTTTTGATTCTTGCTCGGGATACCCGAAGGTTGAGGAAAATGGTGATTGATATGGTGAAGGTTCAGTGGAAGCATCATCCGGTTAAAAAAGCGACTTGGGAAACCGAGAAGGACATGCGGGACAAGTACCCTCAACTGTTTGAGGATTCAGGTACTACACTTCCTTTTTTTTATTTTTGTAATTTCAAGTTTGATCATTCGGGGATGAATGATGGGTAATAGGTATCTGTTGTAACGACCTGGTCTGTCATTATGGGTAGTCCAATTGTGCTAAGTTTTAGAGTTACAAAACTCTGGGTTTGGGAGTTTAAAATTTTGGGCTAGGCTAGCCTCAGCTGGTTTTGGAGTGAGGTAGAGTCTAGGGAAATATGGGTAAGGATTGGTTTTTATGTCTTGTTTTGAGCTAGTTTTCCACGTAGCCAAGGCATAAAGGAGTTTGGAGGACTTTTCAGAATTGAATTTGGGTAAGTAGAACTTCCAGAATTGCATTTGACGTGAAGGGATTCTTTTGGGTCATCGGGGAAAGCAAGTGTGTTGTAAAATGGTCAAATTTTAGAGATTTCCAGACATTCTGTTTGTCATGAGCGCAGCGTCTCCATCATAGCAACCTCCACTATAGCGGTGGAAAATACCGCTATAGTGGTGGTCAAGGCGATCAACATTCACTTAAGACCGCTATAGCGGAAGTCGTTCGCTATAGTGGGACCACTATAGCAGAGCGGGGACCCCTATAGTGGGACGATGGGTTTTTAATGCAGAAACTTCCCCAGAATAGTTAAGTTTTCTACAATTCATTTTGGGAGAAGGGCTAGGCGATTCCAGGCATTTTTCTTCCTTTTTCCGTCGAAATTCTTCCCAAAGGTAAGGTTCTTGTTCCCCAATCTTTCTAATACATTTCCTATGCGGTAGAATTGCTAGGAGGGAATTTGGGGAAAGGTTGGAATAACCTGGGGATGGTAGAATTCGGGGAAGAAAGGGGATTCCAAGCATGTATGTTCTTGGGTACTGATAAAAGTATATTTGTATGATCATTGGGTGGTTAATTCTCTATTTTTACTCGTAAAATGAAAGAAGTAGGAGACTTAATGGTGGAAAATACTGGGAAAATTATTGGATGATCATGGGTGGCCTGGAGTTTGGGGATTTGGTGTAATCTGGTTATTATGCAGGCTTTGCGTGTTAATTGTATGTACCTGTGTGTTATTTTAGACAAAGAATGAGAAAGGAATCCAAAACGCGGGAAAGCTCGGGTTGAATAGAGCTTGGATCATTTCGAGGTAGGTGATGGCTTACATTTTTTGTGAATATTGTATATTCATGTACTTGTATCTAAGTGATTGTATGAATTACATTGCATAGGGAAGTTGTGTAGAATGTCTAAGGTTCCTGATTTATAGTCTGTGATTTGAACGATATTTGCTTGTTGGTTTACAAGTTGTGTGTTCATGCATTTGACTGTGGATTATTGACATTCGGTTGGCTCGGGTACCACGCCTGGTACGGGTATAATAATTGGTTGGCATAGGTACCACGCCTGGTATGGGTTTACTTTTGTTGCATCATTACATTGTTATTAATGTGTTGCATTAATTGATATTGGTTCTGTGAGTGGACCGGGTTGCTTATTGAATGTGTTATTGGTTTGGTGGTCCTTGAGAGTCCAGGGTTCTGGTTAACTGTTTTGTTGGTCTTGGTTTAGGCCGGGTTATTCATTGACATTTGTGTTGGTCTTGGTTTAGGCCAGGTTTTTTTCAAGGTACATGTGTGTAGTCTAGAGGGGATCCCAGGGTGGGTCTGGGCTAGACGAAAAGGTATAGTTAATGGTATATGGTTGTGGCTTAGAGTTAGGTGGTGGATTTCATGCGGGAACAGGCTAAGTAGAGACTGGTAGTCTAAGTTTGTTTGTGGCTATTTATGCATGTTTTCCATACCTTATACTTGATATTGATATACTGTTATACACTGCATATTTGGAAACTGGCTGATGATCCTACCAATACACAGTGGTGGTGTACTGATACTGCACTTGCTTGTCTTTTGGTGAGTACAGTAAATCTTCCAGCGACTGAGACGCGACCTCATCTTTAGCACCGATGATTTCTGACTTCAAGGGTGAGTTGTTTGATCAAGCTACCTTGGGCTTATCTTTAGAGTTGTAGTCCACTTGTTTCGGACTTAAACTATTTCATATTTTCCTTTTGGGGTTGCATCCCCATATTTTAGATGTTGGTAGAGATGTTTGGTACAACGACTTTCAGTTCCTAGGAGGGATTTTCCACAAATTATATTAAAGCTTTAGTTTTGCATTGTTTAATTGTTAGTTTGCTTTCTGTTTGCTAGTTTTAGGCTGTTAGTCTAGGCAAAGAGTTGAACTCTACTGGTTCGCTCATCCGAGGGTTGGGTGGGTGCCACTCACGATGGTCTGGGTCGTGACAATATCCTTATGCAGTAAGACTACAACTCATTCCTTAGCTAAGTGTCTTTCAACACTAGATACAAACTTTCTCATTCTTGCCTTTATAGTGGATATTATCTCCAGTGCATATCGGGACAACTATGTGAACTTGAGACTATACTCCCTCACACTCATAGTGCCTTGATTAAGGTTCATAAACTCGTCAGCCTTAGATTCCCTTAACTTTAATGGTAGGAAGTGATTGAAGAAGGCATCCATGAAATTATCCCACTTTACAGGAGTTGCATCCTCTCCATTGGTTAACTCTCACTGCTCGTACCAAGTACTGGCGATATCTTTTAACTGATAAGAGGCAAACTCAACTCCTTTAGTCTCACTAACATGCATCACCTAGAGAATCTTTTATATGTCATCAATAAAGTTCTGGGTCCTCTTCAACCTTAGATCCTGTACAAATTGGAGGATTTACTCATAGAAACTCATGAATACTGAAAGTGTCAGATGAGTCCTGTGAGATAGAATTGGCAGGGTATGCACCCTGATGGTGTGACAGAGCTGCAACAAGATGATTAAGCATCTTGACATCTCCCCTAACCCCAGCATATGGAGTATTTATCGATTGAGGAGTAAATAACACAGGACCTCCCACTAGGACTGATGTTAGAGGTGGAGACTCACTGGTAACATTTTTACTAGAAGAGCAACCTCGATTCCTATTCTGAATTCCCTAAGATGGAGGCATATCACTAGAGTTTGCCCCATTAGAAACCTTAGCACTGGTTATAGATTTTTGGCTAGAAGTTCTCTTTGGAGGCATGTTTCAAAATACGTACAACACAAAAATTAGAATATGTTTCATAGAGTTTAACTCTATAGAATGAACTAGAGTATGAAAGAAGGGTAGTACTTCCTAATATCCTGTAGCTTCCCTATTATAAGTGTGTGGTGTACTTTACACTCATAGAAAGGACTCTACTAGACATGACTTTATAGAAATCTTAGGACACTTAAATCTAGTGCTCTGATACAAAGATTCTCACGCCTCAAGAACCTACACCCTGGACAGGACAAACAGCCAAAGCTACTATTAGCAGGAGCGTACCCTTAGCCTGACATACTTCTACAACATATACTAAAAGATAAGCAAAAGCACTAAAAACATCTGATAAGAGTAAAGCTTTAAACCAAAGTAAAAATGCTTTATAATAATGATTTAAAATTAAAATAAATTCTGAACATGAATCTGAACTAACTAATCAAACTAACTGTCTATAAAGCCTCTAATGTAAAAACTGAGTACTAACTACTAGGACAATTCCCCATCTATATTTATTCAAAAAGTAATATAAGTTGAACTACTAAACTAGACATCAAACTAAGTCCTTTGAAGTAAAGAGGACTTACCATCAACTGAGTAGATTGAGTCTAATAGAGCATTTGGTCAAAAGACTGAGTAACTAAGTCTGCATCATGTAAAGATGCATCGCTAACTGGCGTAAGTATATGGAATGTACTGTATATAAAATAGATGAATGAAACAACTCTACTATCTGAAATAACTGAACAACTCGGACATGAATATGATGAATAACAAGATCATGAAATAATTGAATCATGAGATATAAGACATTTTGCTTATCTAAATCATAATATAACTGGATAATGAATCATAGGGTAACTGAATACTAAATCATAGGCTAACTAAATATTTGAATCATAAGGACAACTGTGTGTTTGAATAATATGATAATTGAATAGTTGAATCATAAGGTACTGAAAGTAAAACATTTTAAAAACTTTTCATAAACCAGTGGCTTTGTGCCAAAATCATATCTCTTGAAAATGACTAAGTTTTTCCATTGGTGAGTTGGTTACAACTGACATACATCATGTGAGCTCATGATGTCCAATTATTTCCTGATTGAGGAGTTGTCCTATGACTTGCTAGGACATAGGGTGTAACTGAATTTTGGATCCATACCTAGCCCTTACCAGGGGCATAAAGAGGAACCGCCCAAACCTACAAAATGATATTATCTTACGCTGGCACACGTAGTATTGGGGAACGAATTATCTGAACTCATACCTTTCTCAGTTAACAAAATTCCTCCCAAAAACATACTATATGCACATACTAATTTTACTTCAAAAAAAGTCAAAAAATCAAGTTCTAATGCTATGTTGTTGAGCCTTGCGCTCAAATAATAAGATATTCATGCTAATGAGCCTTATTCTCTAAAATTATATGAAAATCATATTAGTGATCCTTGCACACTATATCATATGAAAAATACTAAGTCTAGGTTTTTCAGACAAAACATTTTTCTCTTATCATGCTGAAATTCTTAAGATAAACTTGTAAGCATTCATGATATAGTTTCATAAATATGAGATAGCTTTATAAACTATCACGACCCCAATTATAGTAGGATCGTGCAGGAACCTACTCTAATTTATTCAGGTAGGAGAATCCTAAACCACCCAACCATAAACATGCAAGGTCTCTTAAATAGTTTCAAGAGTATTGATAATAGAATAACTGCAATAATCTCAATAAAACACTTGTCAATTTAATATACACTAGTTGTTAATTATACAAAACACTACTATTTCCTCAAGATCTAGTCTAAACCTATACAAGAGCTACTAAAGGAAAACATGACAACAATATAAAAGACACAACTCTCATTTGAAGAGTAGAGAATTAAAGTTGTGGATGGAGACTCTTCAATCCATGCATGAACTTCAGACAACCAGTCACACATCTACACCAAGGAGGTGTAGCAAGAGTAGCATCAGTAAAACCACACGTACTGGTAGGAATCATCAGTCGAGTGAGATTAGTTCACATAAATCATATATAGAATCGATATTAAATAGATACTTCCTCTTTAGCATATAACTAGATAAATAATAAATTGTTCATATCCAAGTACCTCTCACTTATCCCCAATATTTAATCCAGTCAAGGGGTACTTTCTATTCCACACTATCGTTCTCTTTGTTCAAACCTAATATTGCTTACACATCTAGGCTAAGTGGTAAGGCATTACTGACTACCCAAGTTCTCCCAACAACTACTTATGACGTTAAAAAACACTCTCCTGAAGGAGGTGGTAATGATCATTGTGCAAAATAATAAATAACCCAACGGATATCGGGGTCATATCCATGTAGATTGGGATGATGAATTGCCAATAAATTATCAAATAAAAATTACTAGAGTGAGTAAGTGTTCAAAAAAACAAAAGTAAAAATTGTGGGAAAGGTTTGGAAATTAACGAATCACAATTTCAACACGAGAACAACGTAAATATAATTTGATGATCAAGAGAAGGAAGACTAGAGGTATGCTTCTGATGGGGTTCTATAATGGGATAGAGGATTGATTAACCATGCAAACTTTTAATTAAAGGTATGGGTAGCTTGGTTTGAGCTATATTTGGTAGTCTTTCGACTCTCCAAATATATGTACCATGGTCTTTTCTCAAGCCCCATAGTTTTACCTTAAACCAACTAATTAATACTTGGGTGAATCAAACTATTTCTAGCTTCAATTCTTGGATGGGCATTTCCATCGATTAAGCTATTTCTTGCCTTAATTTATGGTAAAAATCCCAAATCTCTACTATTGAATTCTTACGCAATTTATGAACTCCTTTTTCAAGCAAGTACAAAATTAGTAAACTCAATCAATGTTTGCAAAAAATAATTTTATAATTAAACCATGAAAAATTCAATAGATCCATACTAAATAATTAATTATAAGCACATTTAATCAATACCTATACCCAAATTCAAACACCCATCATACACATACCCTTAGAATAAGATTTAGCTCCTTATATTAAGGGAACAAGAGAATATACCAATTGGGTTTTCCAAAATTCCATTCATATCATAAGCTAAATTCCAATTCAAAGCTCAAGTTCTTACAAGTGGTGTTTTTCAATGAGGAAGAAGAAAAGAGAAAGTGTACTCTTAATTTCTCTTCCTCGGGGAAAGTCAAAAAACTAAATTGTATTGAGTACAGATCCCAAAAAAGTTTTAGAACCTTCCCAAATAAGTCACACATAATTATACAAAAATGCCCCTCGGGCTATGTGCAATTGGTGTGCGATGGCACCTCCATTCACACCTTGATTTTTACAGATTGCAGGTGCCTTATTCTTTAGACAATGAAGTCCATCTGCTTGTGCGATGTGACGTGCAAGGGAGGGTGCGATCGCATGTTGCAATGTGCGACTCACATGTTGGTAGTTTCTCAGGTAGTTGCTGATCATTTTTGTGCGATGGCACCTGTAAAATGCAGGTACCTCTTTGTGGCATGCATGACAATTGCACCTCTTGATAGTTTCTTCCCCTTTTCAATCACCTTCATACTTTAACTTCTTTTTAAGCTCTTTGGGGTTCAATTGCTTTGCTTTCTTCACTTGACCAAGAGTACCTACATTTACGTCATTAAAGGCAATAAATACCTCTAATTTTCATCAAAACATGGCAATAATTCATGATTAAAATCTCAATAAGTTGGTCTATTACCAACTTATCAAATCCCCAAACTTGAACTATTTGTCCCCAAGAAAGATACTCACAAGGTAAGGAATGAAATAGGTTCTCAAAATACAAGGGTTATACATAAGATTATCCTGACTCTAAAACCTAAGAAAATAAGAACAAAAGACTCAAAGCAAAAAGACTCAACTACAATGCTTATCTCAAATGGTATCACCATACTTTCAAGGAAACAAGTTCTCATTTCAAAACTTCACCAAAAAGGATTTAGTTTCTCATTCAAAAGCAAGGGATTTGTTATTCATAATAAGATTATCAAGCTTCTCAAGTCATTGGCAAGGACCTTCAAGGTTTGCCTCAAAATTTGTTACACAATTTGTCTCATTCATTCCTCTCAATTGAAATAGAGACTTCATTTTTTGACTCAAGTATATGATGCCACTCACCACAAGAAAGAATCCCACTCACACTCATGCAATTCAAATTAGAGGGATTATAAGATGTAATGACTATTTAGGTCATTCACATATTTTCACCTTCTTTGTATTGTTAGAGATTGCCTGTAGTGGCCCCAAGTTATTTATGGCTTGCTGGGACCAGTAATTTGGTGCCAGGGTTGTGTGTTTGGTCTTTATGGCCGTTTCTCTATTTTAGAGCCTTAACTTAGAAAAACATTAACTTCAGTCAACATTCTTAGCAATCATACTCAGAATCAAATTCTTATAGTTCCATTAGCTCTGTAGTGTGGACTTTGGTCTAGTTGGACCTTTGGTCAGGATTCATGAGCTTTCAATTTGAAATTCTCTTCCTTTTTGTGTTTTCAAGCCAGTTGGGCTTGTAAGGTTGACTTTGGTCAACATTCAGAGAAGATGACCTCGGATGGAAATTATGTCAGTGATGTTAGCTCCAGAATGTCTCTTTTGAATTAGAGGGACTATTGGTTCAAGTCCTGAGGTTTTGTACTCGATCTTAGCCTTAGGTTCTTTTTTGGTTTTAGTTGGTCTAAAGGTTGATTTTGGGCACGGGGACCACTTTTTATTAAATTGACCTCCGTTGGGATTTCCATCAATTCCTTTATGTCCAGAATGCCATTTATAGTTGAATAGCTAAGCTCGTTGGTGTTTGCAAGACCAAAGATGCATTCTTGGGGGCCCATCATTTGAAAATCTACCCATGCTTGGCAATAGCTGTGCTAGTTGCTGGTGTGGGGCTAGGGCATTGCCTGCGCATGGGCGCTGTGCCTGCATGCACACCCACATTGGCATGCTAGCACCCATATGCTTTGCTAGTGTGCCTGTTCCCTATGGCCACTGCAGCGCCAGCGCACCTCGCCCTCATGGCCGCTGTAGCGCCTAGGCATGGCAACTTAAAGCTGGCTTTTCCCTTCTTTTTTCATTCATTTCCAAATTTCCCCAAAGTAATTTATCCGTTAAAATTAGCTTCAAAAACCACCATTTCATCTTGATCATCCCAATAGCTTGGAGGTTTATAATTTTTGGTTCTTGATCATTTATTGGTTTCTAATCTGGTACGTTTCCTCCTTAATTTCTAGTTTTCCTTCTTTAATTCCTTCTTTAAATTCCTTGATTGTGGACTATTTTGATCACCCTTTTCTAGTCCATTTCTGCTTAACTTTGGAGCACGTTCTCCTGGGAATATTAGGAACATCGTGGTGTTCTTCATTTCTGACTTCAGGTTGCTGGGCTCACGAGCTCGCTTGTGACCTGGATTTTGACCTAGCTATGTTTTTAGCATTATGGGTACCATTGGCTTTGTCTTGATGAGTATAATATTATTTTGATAATTTGTTCACAATTTGGGGATTCTCGGAGCAGTTCGTGCTTGGACAACGTCATTCCAGCAGCTAGTCATCGGATGATAGGTAGGTTACGGTCTTTCCTACCTTAGATTTTGTGTATATAGGCTATAATTGCATTAATTAGTATCCTTGGGTAGGTTGTTCTAGGTTGGCACCCCAGACCTTCTCCGTCTCCTCTGTATGTTTATTTCTTGTTTTGTTTGTTGTATTGGTTGTAGTATTATAGTATTACCCTTGTGGCCCCATGTGGCTATTGCATAAGCCTTTGGACCATAGACGGTGGGATATTTGGTAATGTGCATGAGTCCCGGACATTGAGATGTTAGGCTAGGCTAAATATCTATGTTGTAGAGCTGATTTTGTCTGTGCAGGGCCGATAGGTTATTTGTGAGCCATTGGACTATTGTTTGTTTACGATCATATCATTCATGCAAAGGATTTTCTGCATGTTTTACTATTGTTTTGGCTACGGGCCTACTGTAAATGGTTTTCTTAACTCTACATGGCCCAATGGCCCATTTTCAGTATAAATGATTATAAAAGGATTTGAAACTGACTTTATGGACCTTCTTGGAGTAAAAGAGGTAATATAATGGATTTACCACTGGTTTTCTCACTGATACTAGACTCAGCTCATCCATAGAGCTAGACATATATTTTTACTATGGATTTAGACCCAGGTACACTCCGGGCATCCTTTATTAGGGTTGTTGAGACATTGATTATGGATTTAGTCCCGGATACACTCCGGGCACCATTAATTAGGGTTTTGAGATCACTACTACTGATTTAGACTCGCATAGACTTCGAGCATGTACTACAAGATTTCAACCACTAATTTAGACCCAGATACATCTCGGGCAGTTATACTTTGAAATTTTGCATGCTATTTTAGTATGTGGTCGAGGACCTCCATGGACCTTGCCAATCCAGTCTAGAGGCTACGTGCTGAGTGTACTAGAGGAGAGGTATATGCTACAGTTGAGGTATACTGGGAAGTCCTTTCATGGATCCTACCTACTGGGTCTATAGGCACCAGAGGAGGTACATACAAGGTTACTATCACATTGGTTCCATTATATCATATCATATCATGTATATTGTATTCGGATCCACCCTTGTTTGCTATTTGCTCAGTGCACGCTCCAGTAGTATGGGATTCTAGAGGGTTAGTTTTAACTTAGTATAGTATGGGCGCCAGTTGGGACTGTAGGTAGATTATATTACTTCTATCTTATTGTAGATCTTGTTATGGCCTTTGGTTATTGGTAGTTTAGCAGTTTCTATCCTAGTGTAGTACTTATTAAAGGCTTCTGATTATTAGTGGATTAGTGGAGATTACCTTGTAAAGGCACTGGTTTTGTGGCTTTCTTAGCACTTGTGAGTTAGCAGATTCCATTTTATTGTGGTGCTGGTTGTGGCTTTTCAATTTCCTTGTGGTGTAGATTATTCTATCCTAGGGTGGTATTTGTTAGGTTGTTTTCTGTCTATTCTTATCTTGAGAGTGTGTTTAGCATGATTTCATTAGTATATTGCTTCTAGCATGAGTATGTTTACTTGATTTTCCTTCCTTCCCTTTTTACTTGAAGTTACCGATTTACTGCCATTCTTCTTCAACTCTCTTTATATATTATTGTTGCAAGGATCTAGGTGCATTCTTATTTCCTTCACCTATGTGTTGTATTATATATATCTTCTGTGACTAGCATAACATGTTTGTATTCTCTTGGTCTTCTATCCGTGCTAGTTTCCATGTGCTTTCTCTATTGTTTCTGTGATTGCTTTCTTGATTGTCTGCTATTTCATGCTTTTATATCTTATATGCGCTCAGTGGGCCTATGATGCCTACTGGCTACCAATTGCTTAGCAATTGGTGCTCATACTACACTTCTGCATCTTTCTGGTGTAGATCCTAGTATGAGTTTTTTCCATTGATTGCGTGGAGACTCGTGCAACTTTTGTATATTCGAGGCTAGGGTAAGCTCCTGAATATTAGGGCTTGACCATATCTCATATTTTAGCAGTGTTACTCTTTATTTATTTGGTGATAGTTATATATTCTGTTTTGTTATCTCTAGCACTTTTATTCTATTAGAGGCTCCTATACTATCGATACCATGTGTTTAGGTTGGGTTAGCTTCTTTATGTATATATTTAGGTTTTTTGCTTTTGCGTTATTCTATTTTACAACTGCTTTCACTTATTTTTGCTTATTGTGCCTGTTGGTTTAGGTGGTAGTATTACTAACTATTCTGGGCTACGAGGATTAGTTCTCCTAATGGGGGGTTATAGGTGCCATCATGACCTGAGAAATTGGGTCGTGATAGCTTGGTATTAGAGATCTAGGTTCTTCAATATCATTGGTACAAGATCAAGTGTCTAAGTAGAGTCTCGCAGATTAGTATGATAATGTCAGTATCTTATCTGCGAGAGGCTACAGGGCATTATTATGAAAAGTTCCCTCTTCTTCGCTCCTTATCGTGCATTCCTAACTTTATCGACTTCTAAACTTTATTTGTTCTATTCCTTTTCATATGCCTAGGACAAGTACCAGAGCGAGGAATATCGAGGATTCTGCGCCTATTGCTTCAGTGCTTTCTCTATTGCCAGGATGTTTGAGTGAGAGTATACCACATCAGTTTGGGGGTTTGGGGCCAGCCCAGCCTCCGACAGGATTTATGGCTTCCCCAGTTCTTCAGGACACTATGGCTATGACTTCGAGTCTTTCATAGGGTGTATCAGTACCATAGGTTGGGGAAGTACTCGGTTCTTTGAGTGGTGCTACTGTAGGTTTGAGGTTCCAGTTCTCCAGTAGGATTATATATTGGTATTAGAGTATGAGGCGAGGTTTCATGAGGTGATCAGGCGCACTGCTAGGTTTGTTCCTACAGAGTTTGAAAGAGTGCATGGTTTTGTTAGAGGATTTATTTCACAGCTTCGGTTAGTGATAGAGCACTTGGTGACAGTTAGGACTACTTTTCTTTAGGTAGTTGATTATGCATGGGCTATAGAGGGGTTATGTCACGAGGCATACGGGGGTAGTGGTAAGAGGCATCACTGTCAGGGTAGTTTTCCAGGTTCTCAGTCTCAAGGTAGGAGATTCTCCGGTAGAGATAGGTTTCATTACTTTCTATCTAGCAGGCTAGTTTCAGTGGCTCTACAGGTCTTAGAGGGTGGTTGTGCAGAGCGTATTGAGAAGAGTAGACACAGTGCAAGTTAGGTTTCCAAGGGTTTGCATTCAGGGTGTATAGGCTGTGGTGGCCGGTCAGGCTCAATGAGATTTTACTGTCAGACTTCATCTGGTAGAGGTTGTTTCCAGTGCGGTGAATGTGGACACCTTGCCAGTGATTTTCCCACAATAACACCTTTCAGTCAACAGGTCTTATCTCCTAAGGTTCCAGTGTCACTGGCTAGAGGCGGTGTGCAGGGTAGTAGGGGTGGTCTCCTAGCAGCAAGAGGTGTTGTGCAGAGTAGTAGGGGTGGTCCCCGAATGGTTAGAGATGGCTTTTAGCCATGTGGTTCAGGTATCCGTCCAGAGTCGACAGGCACCATGCATCAGAGCAGGGCTTTCTTGGGTTGTTATAGTTGTTGAGTGATTGGTCACTTTTCTAGAGATTATCCTTGGCGCAGTATGATCGAGCCTTCAGCATCGACTACTCAATCCAGAGATAGACACTGACAGTCCGATGCCCCTCTTGGTAGGCTAGACGTGGAGATTCCAGATATTGTTGCTACATGTATGACTTTTGTTACCATCAGCTAGTGCTAGCGTTGTTTGCTTTGCGAATCTACCCTTTTTCATGTATATACTTATATCCCTACCTATTTCTTATTTGGTTGTATTACTATTTGAGTTTGTAGTATTATTTGTATGATTTCTTGGTAGGTTGATTATTTTTAGTAATGTATAGGGTGTGTTATCTTGAGAGGTGACTACCCAGAGTTCTGACTCGTGGGTAGGTTTGGTTTGCTTTATTTCCAGTTTCATTGTGGTTCTAGAATTGGTTTGAGGTCCTCTTTTCTAGCGGTCTTGGGTGGTTGCTACCTAGGCCGTTATCTAGTATTTATTAGAAATCCTTCTGTTAGTTTTGGTGCGGTACCAATGGTTATGTACCGAGGAAGGTTGTTTTGTCTTAAGCATATTGTGTTTGTCATGCAAGTGGTTACTAGATGGTTTTGCTTTTCTCAAGGGGTTAGAGTCGATCCTAGTTATCTCGGTTGGTGTTTGTAGTTGGCAGGTATATGAGTTGTTTTCCTTGTTTTCCCCAGTTCTGGTTAGGTTGAGTTTTGACTGTGGCATTGTGGTTGAGTTTTGGCGGTAGTATTGCAGTCAAGTTTTGATCGTAGCATTATGGTTGAGTTAGTCATTTGGCCTATTCTTTCCTGCCTTACCAAGTGTCGTTAGTAGAGTTGTGGGAGCTAAGGGAAAAACTCCAGGATCTTTAGAGAAATAGATTGTTAGGTCTAGGGTATCTTTGGAAAGTGTTTTTTTTGGTTGAAAAAGGAGGGATATGACTTCTTGTACGTATGTATGGGTCACTAGTAGCTAACTGAGGTGACTACTGAGAGTTCACTTGGGTTTGTGTACCATTGACTTGATTCGATCGACTACACGGTGCAGTGATTGTCTTTAGATAAATTTGGGGTCGGGATTATTTCTGGGAGAGATCGATGTAGTAGGCATTTCCAGTATCACATTTGGGGGCATGTTGCATTAGCTATGACTATCCTTGTTATGTTCTTTGGGTGACCCAAGTCTCAGTAGCATCTACGGTTTGGGCAAATTATATATTTAGAGCCTAATTGGCTCTAGCTTCCAAAGTGTTCATCGGTGGCGTATGAGACTACTCAGGGGTTCGACAGAGGCATTGTTTGGCAATTGGAGTTGGGTTTTAGAATCATGGGCTAGCAGGTTACTTCAGATAGTTTATGGAAGTTTCTCTTTGGGTGCAACATCTTTGAGCCGGAGGGGCAGTAAGTACGCACAACTTAGCTTTTATATTTCAGTTTTAATGTGGCCGTTGGCCTTGGACATGTATTCCTTGGCTAACCATTTGATTAGGCTGGACTTACCAGATCCTATTGGTGTTCTTGTCAGTGCGAGGCCCATTCTACTTGGGTTGGACAGATTCAGCAGCGTCAGTTTGAGGATCAGTGGTAGTAGGATATAAGTGATTAGGTTGTGCGAATTGAGGCCTGTATGGCTACTTTGGATTCGAATGGTACTTTGAGAGTGATGGTCACCTTTGAATTTCGAGAATTTGAGGTTTGAGTAGTTGATTCTTTGAAGGGTAGTCTGTTGCATGAGATTCTAGCGCTGGTTAGGCTCTGCCAGTATGGCCAGGAATTATGGTGTGTTGAATGCTTTTGGAGATGGCTACGAACTTCGTGGTAGGCTTACCACACTTCTTGCAAAGACTGGGTTTTGGTTTGTATCTTCTAGGGCAGGTTGCCCTAGTCCATTCACTTTCAGTTGATTATGTCTTGGCATGGTTCAGCGAGGTTGGTTTCATCCTACAATTGGGAGGCTCTCTGTTGACACAAGGTGTTCATCCATGTCATTCCTGACCCTTGATTGCCAGTTGTAGTTAGGCTCCGATGGTTAGTTCAATTAGGTTCAAATATCGAGGTTGATCTTGGCAAAGGTATTTGTTCATTGGTTAATGGTCAGTTGAGGCAGATTACTCCAATTTTCGAGGATATGCTACAGGTTGGTATTTCAGATGTCAGAGGATAGTGGACTAGAGCTTGTCTTAGATAGAGTTTAAGTATTAAGGTAACCTCATTCGAGGTTGAGTATAGTGGGAATTATAGATCCTTGGTGGGTTAGGTGATGTTTCGAGGGTGGCTTAAGTGTTTGACTTGTGTGAAGCTTCATGGTCATGGTGTAGAGTATTCAGGTTAGATAGAAGGGTTTTGCAGGTCAATGGATTCATGAGTTAGAGGTTTGGTTGGTGGTTTTCTGGGTGGACCTGGTTGTGGTATTGAGGTTTTGAGTTCCGTGTGTTGATCGCCTTGGTTCTCTTGGTTTTGGTGTTATGTCGGTGCTTTTCAGTTGAGTTTCTTAAAGTTTTGGTTCAGTTGCTAGACATTTTGAGTTTTGGAGTTAAAGCTAGAGTCCAGCTTAGCTAGTAAAGAGATAAGGTTTGGTGGATTTTTTTGGTTTATCTCTGTTGGGTATCGTCCGGTTGAGGAGGCTACCCGAGTTTTCGGGAGAGTGGTGCGAGCTTGGTATCTGTCTTTGTTTGAGTCTCGGGTGTTTCCTTTTCTTGACTTTTGAAGATGAAAGTCCTTTCTAGTAGTGGATGATGTAATGACCCTTCTAGTCATTCACGCAATTTTTTCCTCTTTGTACTATTAGAGCTTGCCTGTAGCGTACCTAAGTCATTTATGGCTTGCTGGGACCAATAGTTCGGTGCCCGGGCCGTTTGTTTGGTCTTTATGGCCGTTTTCCTATTTTAGAGCCTTAACTTATAAAATCATTGACTTTAGTCAACATTCTTAGCAATCATGCTCAGAATAGAATTCCGACAATTTTGTTAGCTCCGGAGCGTGGACTTTGGTCAAGTTGGACCTTTGGTCAGGATCTGGGAACTTTCGATTTGAGATTCTCTCCCTTTCTGTGTTTTCAAGCTAGTTGGGCTTGTAAGGTTGACCTTGGTCAATATTCGGAGAAGACGGCCTCTGATGGAAATTCCATCAGCCTTGTTAGCTCTAGAATGTAGATTTGGGCTAGAGGGACCATTGGTTTAGGTCCTGAGTCATTTAGACTCAATTTTGGCCTTAGGTTTTGTTTTGGTTTTAGTTGGCCTATGATACGCCCAAATTACACCTCTAAGAGAAGCATAAAGTGGTCGCTATTCAATTATAGAACCTAACCAAGGTTAGGGTCGGTACCACAGGGAATATGGTAGGATCTTGTTCAACTGTATGCATTCTTGTTCAACTGTGTGTATTCATGCTCTTAGCCAGCTTATTTCCCTAAAGGGGGTCTTAAGTAATAGTTAATGTTTGTAAATTATTATGTAATTAGTAATCAGCGAGTATCAATATTGTTGTGATTTAGAGAAAAGATGGACTAGGACTGTGTTCCCCATGAGTTCATAACGCTGTACGCATTGTACTAGCAATCTATTTTGTTGCTTAGCATTCAAGATCGGTAAGTTAGGTTCACCTAAATGGTTGGTCCCCTAGATAGATAAATTTCACCATGCAACTTGGTCCGTCCACGGGTGTATACTTTACTAACCTTACTTTTGATCCCAGATTGGCTATTCTCGAACAAGGTCAAGCTATTAGATGAGGGTTGATAACTTCAAATCTCCGTTGTAACCAACCTTTTTCCCATTTGTTACCTACTTGGTCCGGCAAGTAAGAATAATGTGAGTTATAACGTTTGCAACCGTTAAAAAGCAATCAAAGTGAAGGGAAGAACAATACATGCATAAACACCGTCCTAGAATTACTAAGTACTTTGCCTACTTTGTTAGTCCGTCATGGTTCCCACAACCCTAGTTATGGATTTATCTACCCATGTTCATAAGTAAATAATCATAAGTTGTTGAGGCACTCATGATCATACACTTACAAGAAGAAGTAAAGAGATCCGGAAACTTGAATAATTGAAGAAGAATTAAGAATCAAGAATCAATGAACTTGTTAATCTCTCGAAACCAAGAACAAATTAATACCAAGAGTTTACGAATATGTTTCTTACAAAATATAGAGCATAAAATGTAAAAGAAAACCTAGGAAAGGTATTTACAGATACAATAAATCCTATCCTAAATAAACAAGAAAAACTGAAATCGGCAGCTTCCACGGACACAGTCTACGGTCCGTGGAAACTTTTACGGGTCATCAAAGGTCCTCGTAAAACTCAGAGCTTTTGTCATGTTGCAGGTTCACTTCTACGAGTTCATTCTATGGTTCGAGTATTGATTTATGGCTCGTGGAACTTAGGGTGTTTATCATCTTGCAGCTTCTTTTCCACGCATGCCATCCATGACTTGTGGAATAAATCACGACATGTGGAGTGGCCTCATGAATCTTATAACTTTTTCTCCTCCTCTGATCAGGTTCCACAGACAGGAATTATGACTTGTGAACAGGTCCACGGTTCATGAAAACCACTCGTAAAACTCAGGCTTCAGGAAAATTTGTAGTGTTTTTCTGTACTTAGTCTCTGAACCATGTTTTTCTGCACAATACTCAACAACACATCAAAACTACTAAATATCGCTAAATAACATACTGCAGTTCAAAGTATTGAGCATCGAAAGTGCCGCAAAACCATGGCATATCAACACCCTCAACTTAAAACTATTGCTTGTCCTCAAGCGACAAACCAGAACTATCCTAGCACGATGCTTATTTAAAAAAAACCTAGGAACTACATCAGTCATATGATTCAGCAATTCATCTCAGGAAAAATATCCCTCTCCTTTTCAGCATGAAACAAGTGCACAAGTTCTGTCTATCAAGACAACACAAGAGGATGCATGGATGACATTATGATATCAATAAACAACATAACATACACAGATGAAACTTACCCTAACAGTCCGCAATCAACAGTACTCTAGTGCCCTCACTACAAAGAAGTCCCAATCATACAGTAACTCATTAAGTATCTGGGACTGAAGCAAAACACTCACATTCACAAAGAGGTTCAAACACTACATTCACAATATCATAGGCTTGCCCTTATTTTTTATGCCTCAGTTTTTGAATAGTTGGACTAGGATCACTATAGGACTTTACTCGGCATGTAACATAGGTTCGGGGATGGGTATGGTATATTTGTGAAATATTGACTATGCCCTCCTTGACACTATGCTATTTTTCTTCCACTTTTTAGACCAACTCTTTTCCTCCCTTATTCTCCCTTTCTATCTCTTTTTTATCAAGCGACGGGTGCGGATTTTATTTCAAATCAACTTCTTTTTCATCATATATTTTTTTTCTTATTCTTTTTCTTTTCTCTTTTATTTAACATATACGCCACACCCGTTATCTTTCTTTTTAATCACTAACCTTTTCTTTTCATACCCTGTACTTCTAAGTTACCTCCACAGTAGCCGCCCTCAACTTAAGCGATTTTCTTGAGTTGAGGTACACAATGTCCAAGGAGGGACTAGGGCCAAACTGAAGGTTCATAGAAAATAGGAAATATGAATAGGCTAGACAACAAAAAGGGTTAATTTCGGCTCAAAATCAGGGATTAAAGAATATTCAATTCATTTGGACGGTCATTTAGGCTAAGTGGACTATTTCAATAATGACCTATGATCCTTTTCTGACCAACTATCCTACAGCCTAAGCAAGACTAACTAGGCAAGTTTTGGATTGTCACACAATGCAAGAACAGTATGAATGCGGCTCACACACACATGGCACAGAGTACAACAGTCAATTGCTAACTATCAGGTTCATTCCCTAGCTTAAGCCATTCATCACATCAATAATCATAATGTCATGCACAAATCCATAGCATTCAGTCTATCAAAAATGGCTAATCATGTAAAACAAAATTTTGAGGGGTCTCCATTTTTCAGTCAAATCAATTTAAAAATCAAACCATAGACTGTGCTAAATTCTTATTCTTCTTTCACTACACACAACCTATCTAACATGCTGGTTCAACAGAAATAAAGGTCCATGAGGAAAGAACACAATAAGGAAACCCCACGGACTCGGATACTTAGTCGTAACCTCTTTAGGTTGCCTCCCAAGTAGATCTTAGTTTAACATCGTAGAATGACGCAGGTGTCTTGGCTACTCAGACTTCGCCAAGATACCCCTCAAAATGCGGATGGCTGCTGGCCGTACCGCACCTAAAATTTTGGACTGTATTACTAGGAAGTGTAATTCTGGATTGTATTACTAGGAAGTCTGCCCTTCTGATGCAGATTCAAAGTTGAAGACATCTGACTTATCTGTTGTTCCATTTGTTTGATAGAGATTGCATGTGACTCTACTTTCTGATTCATGCCTGCTATGTCAGCACGCATCCCCTTCATTTACCATCAGCCGAGTCCACCTTCTACAATACCTTGGCAATCATCTCTTTGATAGTTAGTTGATCAGATCCTGCTTTATGGTTACTAGGAGGGACATACAGGCCACTTCTATCATTCTTGTAGTCATCCCTCTTGTGCCAGTCACCATCACTATCTCTGCCCCTGCTCCTATGTCTGTAGCCAGACCGGTTGTAGTTGTCATCTCTATCTCTATTCCAATCTAGATTTCCTTGGTCATTGGCTCGAAAACCCGCCATATGATCATTTAGATAATTAGCTTCTTCATCGGATTTGTGCCCATCCTATCTTGGTGTTTTACCTTATGAACCTACATCGTTCACCTTCTCTGCTCTATTATTAAGAATTTGTTTTGCAATTAGATCTACAATTGTTTTTAACCCTGAGAAATCCTATCTAATCTCTTGCAATTCCTGGTGGTGAATGAATGTCCCAACTGCATAAGTTCCTACAGATCTCTCAGCCTCTCTCGTATGCCAGGCCTTGTTTGTCTTTGTTACTCTATCAAGCATCTCATAAGCATCGATGTAAGTAATTTCCATGAACGCTCCTCCAGTGACTGTATCAGCTACTTCCTTGGTATTTGCATTCAGTGCTCTATAGAAAATCTCCATCAAATGATTCATAGGGATTCTGTGATTCGGTACCTATTTTATCTTCTTATTAAATCTAAGCCATGATTCATATAGTGCCTTCATAGGTAGCTGCTTAAAATTATAGATCTCCTGCTTTAGCTGCAACATCCTTGATTGAGGGAAGAATCTCTCCAGAAACTGACTCCTCAGTTCCATTCATGTGTATATTGGAGCATCAGGTAGTTCTGAAAGCCAAAGTATTGCTTCTCCAGTCAAAGAGAATTGAAAGAGCCACAATCTGATAGCATCTTAATCTACCCCTTGAAGGTTGTAAGCCTTGCATATCCCCACAAAGTTCATCAAGTGTAAGTTTGCATAATCCGTGGGATTGCCAACAAATAATCCCTTCAAGTTCAACAACCGAATCATAGTGCTTGTAATATCAAACTTTGTACCAGCGGGTAGCAGTGGCAATACTCTGGGGCTTGTTGTCCCTCTGTCATCAACATCATTATCATCAAGGTTGTAATCATGGACGTGTCAGGGTTGCTGAATCTATCAACCGCTATTCTCTCTAGGTATGATTGAATCTTGAGGTACATTACATCGGACTGCCTCGTCTCTTGCAGCCTGAGCATTTAGTGTAGCTTGATGAGCAACTTCTTGTCTAGCTTGCCGGGCTTGCTCAACTTGAGAATTCTATTGGGTAAGTGCATCTGCAACTTGCGCATCTTGCACTATTTGAGCATCTTCTGCTGCCTTTTTGCCTTTGCTGTTCTTCTGCCAACATCCGTGTTGTGGCCTGTTTCAGGTGTCTCAAAAACTCCCTCCTTAACCATGTTTCTCAGAGTTCGTGGGAGTTTGAGATTGAATGGAATCATGGGATTTCCTTGACTCCTTGTACTGGGAATGCACAAGTGTGCAACCTGTGAAACAAAAATAAAAACAACAGAAAAAGTAAAATCAAGAAATAAGGACTAATAGTCAAATAACACAATTTCTCTTAATCCTAAACCGTATTCCTCGGCAACGGCGCCAAAATTTGATATGCCCAAATTACACCTCCAAAAGAAGCATAAAGCGGTTGCTGTTCTAATATAGAACCTAACTAAGGTTAGGGTCGATCCCACAGGGAATATGGTAGGATCTCGTTCAACTGTGTGTATTCGCGCTCATAGTCGGCTTATTTCCCTAAAAGGGGTTTTAAGTAATAGGTAATGTTTGTAAATTATTAAGTAACTAGTAATCAATGAGTATCAATATTATTGTGATTTAGAGAGAAGATCGACTAGGACTTTGTTCCCCATGAGTTCATAACGCTGTAGGCATTATACTAGCAATTTATTCTGGTGCTTAGCATGCAATATCGGTAAGTTAGGTTCACCTAAATGGTTGTTTCCCTAGATAGATGAATTTCACCATGCAACTTGGTCCGTCTAAGGGTGTATACTTTACTAATCCTTACCTTTAATGCTAGATTAGCTATTCCCGGACAAGGTCAAGCTATTAAATTAGGGTCGATAGCCTCAAATCTCCATTGTAGCCAACCCTTTTCCCATTCATTACCTCCTTGGTATTGCAAGTAAGAATAAGGTGAGTTCTAATGTTTGAAACCATTAAAAAGCAATCAAAGCAAAGTGAAGAAAAATACATGCATAAATACCGTCCTAGAATTGCTAAGTACTTTGCCTACTTTGTTAATCCGTCATGGTTTCCACAACCCTAGTTGTGGATTTATCTACTCATGTTCATAAGTAAACAATCATAAGTTGTTGAAGCATTCATGACCATATACTTACATGAAGAAGTAAAGAAATCCAAAAACTTGAATAATTGAAGAAGAATCAAGAATCAATGAACTTGTTGATCTCTCGAAACCAAGAACAAATGAATACCCAGAGTTTATGAATATGTTTCCTTAAAAATATAGAGCATAAAAAGTAAAATAAAACCTAGGAAAGGTATTTATAGACACAAAAAATCTTATCCTAAATAAATAAGGAAAACTTGAATCAGCAACTTCCATGGACACAGTCTACGATCCATGGAAACTTCTACGGGTAATCAAAGGTCCTCGTGAAACTTAGAGCTTTTGTCATGTTGTAGGTTCACTTCCACGAGTTCATTCTATGGTACATGGATTGATTTACGGCTCATGGATTGGCCTCATGGAACTTAGGGTGTTTGTCATCTTGCAGCTTCTTTTCCACGCGTTCCATCCATGACTCATGGAATGAATCATGGCATGTGGAGTGGCCTCATGAATCTCAGACCTTTTTCTCCTCCTCTGATCAGGTTCCATGAACAGGAATTAGGACTGGTGAACAGGTCCATGGTTCATGGAAACCTCTCGTAGGACTCAGGCTTCAGGCAAATTTGCAGTATTTTTCTGTATTTAGTCTCCGAACCATGTTTTTCTTCATAATACTCAAAAACACATCAAAACTACTGAAAATTGCTAAAGAACATACTCCAATTCCAAGTATTAAGCATCTAAAGTGCCGCAAACCCACGGTACATTAGCCTAAAGGTTGATTTTGGGTGCAGGGCCTATTTTTGTTAAATAGACCTCCATTGAGATTTTTGTTGATTTCATTGAGTTCAGAATGCCATTTCTAGTGGAATAACTAAGCTCATTTGTGTTCATGGGAATTCGAATGCATTTCTGAGGGCCGATCATTAAAATTTTCCTAAGCTTGGCAGCAACTATGTTGGTTGCTGGTGTGGCACTAAGGCATTACTTGGGCCATGCCTACGCTAACGCGCCTGCGTTTGGGCATCGCGCCTGTGTGCCTGCCTGCCTGGGCATGCCCGTGCCCCTGCACTGTACCAGCCTGCCTCGGTGCTAGTGTGCTTGTTGCATGTGGCTGCTGCAGCGCTAGCGCGCCTGCGCCCGCATGGACACTGTAGCGCCTTGGCATGGTAGGTTAAAGCTGGATTTTCCCTTCTTCTTCCATTCATTTCCAAATTTCCCCAAAGCGATTCCTCAATTAAAATTAGCTCCAAAGACTACCATATTCCTCCTTGAACATCCCAACATCTTGGAGGTTTATAATTTTTGGTTCTTGATCATTTATTGGCTTCTAATCCGGTACTTTTCCTCCTTAATTTCCTATTTTCCTTCTTTAATTCCCTCTTTAAATTCCTTGATTGTGTACTATTTTGAGCACGCTTTGTTGGTCTATTTCTGCTCAAAATTGGAGCATGTTCTCTCGGGAATATTGGGAACATTGTGGTGTTCTTCATTTCTGGCTTCGAGTTGTGAGGCCAACGGGCCCGGTTGTGACCTGGATTTTAGCCCGGCTATGTTTTTAGCATTATAGGTACTGTTCGCTTCGTCTTGATGAGTAGTAAATTATTTTGATAGTTTATTCGCGATTCGGGGATTCTTAGAGTAGTTCAAGCTTGGAAGATGTCATTCCAGCAGCTAGTCATTAGATGACAGCTAGGTTACGATATTCTCTACCTTAGACTTTACCTATATAGGCTATATATCATGCCCCAAACAAGGGGAGGCGCGACTGGCACTCGATACCTTATTTGACCAAGTTATCAACTAAAACATACTAGCTGACTGAACTGTGGGCCCAATAAGTCAGGGAGCATAACATCTGAAATACCAAGCCTAGACCGTTAAGGTCATAACCTAAATGACAACAAGTCATTTAGACAATGGTAGACAAGCCAAAAATAATGAAGTACTAGCTGGCTGACTAGGCCGCAACTGAAGACATACATACATATACATACATGCCAAGCCTATCAGTCTGGAGACTGGAAGCTATAGAAAGAAACCTAGAATATTGTGTCCACAATAGCCTCTAAGAGTTTCATAAGCACTGATTGGGACAAGGCCGCGACTATACCCAAACTGTATAACAAAAGTAAACATTCTATAAAAGCTCCAGAAAGAAGTGGAGCTTACCAACTCACCGCTGAACCCCAAATCCTAGTAGAGGGGTTGATCAAAATCCCCACCTAGACCTGCATGCATGAAATAAAAATCTAGCATCCCCAGGCAACGGAACTTCAATACGAATAAAAATGTACTGGTATGTAAGGTAGAAAGTAGAATCATAAATAACTGTTGCAAAAAGGGTAATAGGGATACCACCTGAAACTGAAACTCTGATAGCCTCCATGGCCGACATCTGACCTAATAGAAATCAAATATGCATGGTATGCTTGGGTAATAGTATGTCGTGAATACATATATATACATGCAAATGCATGTCATATCCAACCAAGTGCTAGCAATGGTGGTGTCTTCCGGTAGCTAACCGGCATCATATCTGCCAACTTGTGCCCATCTATCTCATACATAAAAATATAGGCAATAGGCCTCATACCTCCCAATTATAGCTCAAGAGTTGGATGCATAGCATGTCATATCATGGATGCATAATGCACGTATGTAATCTTAATTATGTTGCAAATCTTGGCTTGTTGGTACTCTTGTTCTCATAATCTCGTAATCACTTTTGTATAACATATAAATACCTCGTAGAACCTCATATGCTTATAGAATAAACTAGAACACTTCACTAGACTTTAGAAAGGTCACTTAAACCTGATGATGTTCATAAAGAGCTTAAGGTGCTTCACTTATTTTCTATATATGTATCCCTAATAGATTGTAAAAGAAAGTATTTCAAAACCAAGTCCTTTGGTAGCTTAAACATACGAGTTACCTTTGAGAGTTTTGGAATTCGACATATCATTTTGAAGTTTTCCAAAAATCATTTTTAGCGAGAAAGGAGGGATGGTTGCGAACTCTTAATGTTCCTTTATAATAATTTTAAGTCACAACCCCCAAAGAAGAATAAGAACTCCTACATATAGACATATAGTTAAGAAAGCCGACAAAATGACATATAAATGTTGAATACCCTATATAACTTAACGAGTGGAATATCACCATAATAATACCATGAAAATACTTCAACTGCAATCTCAATATCTTTCACATAAGGTCTTTCTAGCAATAGAATAGTAAAATATCGTATTTGACGATTAAGAAGTTTTCTGAAATTCGTACTCAAAGGAAGGATAACGCTTATCCTTAACATACTATGGACTATAAAGGAACATGCCAAGAAGAAGGATGGACTTAAAAAGATTTTCAATTGAATCCCAAAGGTGTTTCTATGAAGCTCGATCAACTGATCGTAACACAACAACTATGAGAATCAATAAGACCGCGGGAATGAACCACAATCAATCAGTAAGGTGTTAAAGTCATTATAACGACCAGCGCACTTTAACTCAACAATCGACATCACAATTACTACTAGACCTACAACAAATAATAACAACAAGAAGCTATCAATGCCTCACAAGAGCAGTGAGCTCCCGAGACAATCTAACAAGGTGTAGTTCACGTCGTTCAATCTGACGACTACCATACGCGACTCCGAGAAGAAGCACACCAATCCACCAGTCCCTCCAATACTTTAACACCATCAATATACAACAATGATGACCCAACTTAATGAGAAAAAGGGATGTCCAGAGCCACAGTATCCAAAACACCGCTTCTTGTCTTGAAAGTCTATAAAAAGATTCTAGAACGTAAAATTAGGTAGGAGGATCGTAGGAGGGAGATTAACTAGACAAAAGCTTCAAAGTCCCAAAATATACAAGTTTTTAGAAGGACCCACCACCGCTATATACCTCAGAACTACGTCAAAACACAACTTTATAAGGATTTCGGCCTACCCAATTTTGCCCAAACAGTCCATGGTAAAATGATCATAATGTTTTACTCCGACATCATATGGATGAACGGTTTGATATTATAGAAATTAGACTCAAAGAATTTAATTTAAAATAGAGTAGGTCCTCTAACTCATTATATATTGGGAGATATGCTCACCCCAAGTCATCCCATCAACAAGATTACATATGAAGTTACTATTTTTCCACTTGATACGGAGTCAATACTATTGAATACGATTTCATGAAGAGGAATAATGGTACAAGGGGAATACATCAACACAATAATTATAAATCTCTAAGAATAGTTCCTCAAAACCACGATAAATATTTAACCTCTAGAATCCAGAAATCATGCCAAGAAAAGAAGGAAGAGGCCTTTACATACCTTATTTTGGGATCTATTCTCTTATCTCATGCCACCCATGTCCGTAAAGAAAATTCTTATATCAAGTACTTCATATCTAACAATAGTCTTATGGGATTCAAAAAGAAGACCTATGAATACTAATCTTCCACCGACCCAACGATCCAATGTCAAACCTCATTTTTTTGTAGCCGAAGTTGATATATATATGAAGTCATCATAACCAACGTGAGAAGTGCAATATTGGAATGGTCAATCTACTCTATATGTGATCAGAATAAAATTCATATAAAGTTAAAAGGTTTCACAACAGGGAACATGGGTGCTATCAGAGAAGAAGTGATAGAAACTTTTTACCAAAAAAAAACAAATAAAAAAAGTTAGGCAACATATATTTATTCTCAAGCGGTGATCCTAACATACAAACTATATATATACATATATAATAAAATATTACAAGTTAGGCTACTAAATTAGGCAATTAAATTAAATATTAAAATACTAAAATCTATAAAACTTCTCTCTAGAATATTTTTACACAGGTGACACACTAGTACGTGTCTCTCTCTTTGTATATATTAGATATAAGAATATAAGCTATCTCATATAATAATAATTCCTCAACATAACTATACTTACTATCTCCATTAAAATATTAGTAAACTATAAAACTCTTTAAAAATAAATACATACACCAATATATCATAACTAAATAATTTTCATAAATATTTAAAATATTTTAAGAAGGTAATAAAAATATAACTTTTTATAAAATTCTAATTTGGATCAAATATTTTCAAGCATGCACGATATTAGTAAAATTGTGAAATTTAGGTACGTAAGCATTCGACACAGGACGAAGGACACCTCAAAATACTCGGAGTGGTACACTATAATTGCATTAATTAGTATCCTTGGGTTGGTTGTTCTAGGATAGCACCCCAGACCTCGTCCATCTCTTCTATCCGTTTATTTCTTACGTTGTTTGTAGTATTTATTGTGGTATTATAGTATTGCTCTTGTGGCCCCATTTGGTCTTTTTATAAGCCTTTGGACCATAGATGGTGGGATATTTGAGAATGTCCGCGAGTCTCGGACATCGAGATATTAGGCTAGGCTGGATATCTATTCGGTAGAGCTGATTGTACATGTGCAGAGCTGATAGGTTGTTTGTGAGCCGTTGGGCTATTGTTTGTTTGTGATCATATCATTCATGCAAAGGATTTTCTGTATGTTTGTTTTGGCTGTGGTCCTACTGTAAACGGTTTTCTAAACTTTGCATGGCCCGAGGTCCCATTTTCAGTATAAATGATTATGAAAGGATTTGAAACTGACTTTATGGACCTTCTTGGAGTAAAAGAGGTAATATTATGATCTTACCACTAGTTTTATCACTGATACTAGACTCGGCTCAGCCGTAGCGCTAGACATATATTTTTACTATAGATTTAGACATGGGTACACTCCAGGAACCCTCTATTAGGGTTGTTGAGACTTTGATTATGGATTTAGTCCCGGATACACTCTAGGCACCCTTTATTGGAGTTTTGAGATTACTACTACTGGTTTAGACCCGGACAGACTCTGGCAAGTGCTACGAGATTTTGATCACTAATTTAGACAGACCCGGATACATCTTAGGCAGTTATACTTTGAGATTTTGTGTTCTATTTTAGTATGTGGTCGAGGACCTCCATGGACCTTGCCGATCCGAACTAGGGGCTACGTGTTGAGTATGTCGTAGGATAGGTATACAGTGCAGTTGAGGTATATAGGGAACTCCTTTCATAGATCCTACCTACTGGACCTATAGGTGCTGGAGGAGGTATATACATGGTTACTATAATACTGGTTCAATCATATCATATCACATCATGCATATTGTATTCGGATCCACCCTTATTTGTTGTTTGATCAGTTTATGCTCTGGTAGTATGGGATACCGGAGGATTTGTTTTCACTCGATTGTGTTCCTCAGGTGTATAGCCGCCCGTTGGGACTGTAGGTAGATTATATTACTTCTATCTTATTATAGAACTTGTTATGGGCTTTGGTTATTGGTTGTTTAGCGGTTGCTATCCTAATGTAGTACTTGATAAATGCTTCCAATTATTGGTGGATTAGTGGAGATTACCTTGTAGAGGCACTTGTTTTGTGACCTTATTAGCACTTGTGAGTTAGCGGATTCCATTTTATCATGGTGCTGGTTGTGGCTTTTCTATTTTCTTGTGGTGTAGATTATTTTATCCTAGGGTGTTATTTGTGAGGTTGTTTTCTGTCTATTCTTATCTTGAGAGTGTGTTTAGCATGATCTCGTTAGTATATCGCTTCTAGCATGAGTATGTTCACTTGATTTTCCTTCCTTTTCTTTTTAGTTGAGGTTATCGGTATACCGTCATTCTTCTTAAACTCTCTATATATATTGTTGTTGCAAAGATCCAGGTGCATTCTTGTTTCTTTCACATGTGTTCTGTATTATATATATCTTCTGTGACTAGAATAGCATGCTTGTATTCTCTTGGTCTTCTATCTGTGCTAATTTCCATCTGCTTTCTCTGTTGTTTCTGTGACTGCTTTCTTTATTATCTGCTATTTACTTCTTTTATATATTATATATGCTTAGTCGGCCTATGATTCCTACTCGGTTTTTTGTTGCTTAGCAATTGATGCTCATACTACACTTTTGCATCTTTCTGGTGTAGGTCCTAGTGTGAGCTTTCACCATTGATCGCGTGGAGACTCATGCAACTTTTGGATATTCGAGGCTAGGGTGAGCTCCTAACGACTAGGGCTTGACCACATCTCATCTTTTGGTATTGTTACTCTTTATTTATTTGGAGACAGTTGTAAATTCTATTTTGTTATCTCTAGCACTTGTATTCTATTAGAGGCTTCTAGACTATCGATACTAGGTCTTTGGGTTGGGTTAGCTTCTTTATGTATATATTTAGGTTGTTTTCTTTCATGTTATTCTATTTTACATCTGCTTTCGCTTATTTTTGCTTATTGTGCCTATTGGTTTAGGTGGTAGCCTATTACTAACCATTTTAGGCTACGGGGATCGGTTCACCTACTAGAGGGTTGTAGGTGTCATCATGACCTGAGAAATAGGGTCAGGATATAAAAGATAACATGAAGACTCTCACTCTCTCAAAGAAGTTCGAGTGCACACGTATTGAACCATAGGCTTTCCCTTCATGTAATTAGCAACTAACGTAGAGTTACCAAGCTCGAAATCACTAAAGACTTGTAGGCTACATTTTTGGCTAGGGTTAAGGTGAGGATTACATTTGGATCAAGTGACTAAACCTCCCTAATGCTTCTTGTGATTATTCAAAACACCGCTTACATTTTCAAACATTAACTTTATCTTTTTTCTTCCTTTCACAACCCATGTTTCCCTTCAACTTAATCATTCAACATCCTTTTATTACTCTCACTTGGTAGCACCAATTTCTTCCTTTCTTTTCAGTTTTCTTATTTCATCGAACATTTCGAAGGAATTTTCATCTTAGGCATAAGGTGCTACCTTGCATTAAAGTGCATCCCTTTTCTTCTCCAAATTTTATACATACACCCCCAAACTTAGGCCTTTGCCTATGTTATCATTTCAATTCCCTCCCAAACTTAGGCTTTTAGCCTACATTTCACTTTCTAGCCATTAGGGAGGATGCGTGCAAAAATAGAGGGTCCAAAAAGGGTTAAGGAGTCTAACAAGGTGCCAAAGAAAGGTAAAAAGCTCAAAGGGGTATACTAGGGACAATGTCAAGGGAAGTCAATTTGGGTAAATTAGATATTCAAAAAGGGCATAAGGTCATCTCCCAAACTCGGTGACATCTAGGATTTTGCCTTGAATCACATTCGGGAAAAGTTCTAGACAACACATATACACAAGAACAGAGTGTAACCTTACTACACAAGGCATCACAACACAAGAATTTCATAATTAGTCTCAAAATCAATTGGGACAAATGACTTTTGACAAGCTATTCCAAGTTTTTTACACACTCATTTATGGATCGATTAAGTCAAATGGGGAATGTGCAAGTTATGACAAGAGAATGATTTAGCAAATATCATTTTTCCCTATTTCCTTCAATTTGCAAAACCTCTTGCCAAGAAAATTCTTGGTGGGCCCATTTTGAGACAAGCAAAATATGGACTCAATTTAACACTAAAACTTGACATTTTCCCTTAAGAAAGTCGCCTCTTAATCTATCATAGGGAAACACCAACCCGGTTCGATAGAAAAATAAACAAAAGAAAACAATTGCTCCTTGGGAAAGAACCGTGGTATGAAGAAAACCCTTAGAGTTTATTGGACTAGTCTATTATTAACAAGGTGAAAATGAGTTAAGAGCTTGTAGATTAATGGAAACAAGTCTTGGTGTAGGCACTAAGCGCATTTTCAAGGCACGGGTAGCGACTCATTTGCGCGTGTAGGACTAACTCGGCATTCATATCCAAAATATCAAGAAAATTAAGCCCAGCAAGGGCACGATTAATAACACAACAGCCAATAATGTATATTTAGACATGTTTCACAGTGGCTTAAATACTAATTACACCCCCAAATTTAAACAAAGCATTGCCTCCAATGCGTAAAAGCTTATACGAAGAGATGAAGTGCAAGAACTCCCTGGGACTCTAAGGTTGACGATGATGCCTTCTCGAATAGTAACGATATGGTTCTCTCGAAGGCCTGGTTGTGGAAGTGGGATGTATGTATGTGCTGGATCAATCTGAAAACCTTCCACTGAAGGAATTGATGGGTCCATTTAACTTGAAGGGGACCAAGAAGGTCGTAATTTCCCATTTATCCTAAAGTGCTATCAACTCATGATACGATAAAGGTAGACCCACCTAGGTAGGTCTAGTCCCAGAATTTCTGGTTGCCATATGAGATAAGGGGTGCACTTGCATTGGTGGTTCCTGTAACATCATAGCATCTTTATGGGCATACTTGTTTGATTTTAGATGTGACCTAAGCAGTCTGTGGGGTTTCATCCACCCACCAATCATATGATGGACTCCTAGTACTTTAAGGTGATGCATAATCAAGAGTTGGTAAGTTAAGGTCCAAGTGTGGGATTTTTTATGTGGATTAAGGTACTTCTTTTTGGAGTGCCCCAACATCCTGCTCTACTATGTCAACTCGGGCACATAGTTTATGTAAATTAGCCCATACTAGTTTTAAGGCTGACTTGATTGCAGATTGAATCATGCCTGGAATATCCTTAGCTATCTTGTGCAAAAGCTCCTCATTGTAGCAAGCAAGGTGAGAAAACTTGAGTAAGCAA
Source organism: Jaltomata sinuosa (assembly GCA_003996215.1). Lineage (NCBI taxonomy): Eukaryota > Viridiplantae > Streptophyta > Magnoliopsida > Solanales > Solanaceae > Jaltomata > Jaltomata sinuosa. Next base: position 35,189 of record QJPP01003016.1, on the reverse strand, counting down.
CCTGAAGCTAAAGTGGCTTGGAGAATAGTATGGGTGGCAGCTGGCACCCAGAGGCAGGAGGTGGATCTTACAAATGATCATGTGCAATATTTTTGGTGAGCTCTATACCTACCGACGCATTTGGAATTTTAGGAAGGCATCTCTTCTTGATGTGTGGAGCATCTTTGTCTTGATTTCTGTCTAAATAAACCATGCCGCTTGCTCGGTGAATTTCTTCCAATGGCCAAAATAGAGGACATTGTGCTCGTAAACACAAATTATATATGAGAACAGGAAAAGCCATGGAAGTGGAATCATATCTAGCTATTCTCTTAAATTGTTCTGCAATGATTTCCCCTTCGTTGATTTGAATGCTAGACATGATGCATGCGATGAGAATAGACACCTCTATAATCACATGGGTGATGTGGTGAATTAAAATACGCCACGTGCATAAAAAATCCAACCATATCCAAGTGGAATAAGCCGCGTGCATAAAAAATCCAATCACATCCAAGCCTCAAACTTAAGATCTAGATGAGAGATAAACTGCCCAAAAAGGATCCCCTTCGGCAATGACTTTAGCCACCCAAGGATATTGGTTGGCCTTTATAGCTATGCGTCGAGTGTACCTTGATGCCGTTCTTGGTTCATCATCCCATCCTATTGAATTAATGGCTTCAAGGGTAATATCAATATCATTGCCCCTCACTAGAACTGATTGTAGGCATAGTATCTTGCTCACTGGACCCTTGTGCTTTAGGATGTCTTGCCTGGCCCGATAAGAAGCATAGTACTCCCATACCAATTCAAGGAAATAAGGGCCAGGAGCTTTAGCCAATTGATCCCAGTCTCTTTCATCGAACTGCTTGGCTGTATATGGGAAATCATCTTTGAAGGAATCTACATCAAATCCTGCTTCTTCAAAGAAGGAGTGGTTATCATGAAAATTAAGATAGTAGGCATGCATCCCCTCAAGGCCAAACCAAATTTGCGACTCAGATGGTCCCATATTTTGCACAAGGACAGTTGGATTTTCAAATGTTGAAGCTTGATTGGTGGCATGTATTTTTGGGAGGCGCCTACAAGAAGTCATATTCCTGCAAATAGATTGTAGTGCTAGGAACCATGCATGAATACTCAAAAGAAATAGCAAACTCTTTTTGTATTTTTGGAATAATGAAAGAAGAAAATGCTACAAGAAGTTAATGAACTAAAATGAAGTTGAATGCATAGGAAGAGAAAAAGTCACCAGGTGACTGCTGGCATGTGTGAGTCATACGCAAACTGCATATGGAGATATGCACTTCGCATGTGGCTTCGTCCATGCTGGCAGAAACCTGGGCAAAAGTAGATGAAAGGTGCGAAGGCATGTGTGAAATGCCTCAGCCATTGTGTGCATCGCATATGCCTTTGCCCTTACAGGCAGTACACTGGCATATTTAAAAAAGACACATTCTGTATCTAAAGATATGCATTTCGCATGCGAAATGTATGTGGAAACAGTAAGGATTTTTTCAATTCTTTATTTCTAAGTGTGTTGTGTATGCGATTCCAGAGCAATACCTGTGGAATGCAAGTACAACCAAGCCTACAAACACAAACTTTAATAGCGGTTAGTACAACCAAGCCTACAAACACAAACTTTAATAGCGGTTAAGCATGAATTGACCAATAACCAAGTTATCCAGGTACTTAGACTTCCCTGGAAAACTTCCAACACATTCAAGATCCATACATTACGAAAGATTTGCTTAACAACTTCACTTAAGAAGGACATTACCCCATCTATCATCGGGAACATTAAACATTCATGAAAAATCACTCAAACACATTCAACGCATCAAGAGTTCCCTTCCCTCAACCAAAGCTCTCACCGGACAATTATAATCAATTGAAATAACACAAGGGCGCAGTGGTATCAACAATTTCATCCCACATAACACTAGTCAACCAAAATCTTGCGAATATGATGATTTTCCCTTAAGAATGACATCACCCAGGCTATCGTTAGGCCAAACCATGCGTCAACTCAAGTGAGTTACTCATACTTTACCCAAAAACACAAAATTATGGGCTAAAAATTAATACAAGTTGCATGCATCAATCTAAAATAAAGATCTACCAAGTTTTTATAAATTAAAATTGACAATAAGCCCCAAAATTGGTTCCCAAAAATCAGATCTCACCCAAAATCAATATGGAGTATTAAACTAGCATGCTTCACAAATAACGTTCCCAGTCTACTTAAAAACAAGTATTTAACATTGGGAAACTTACCACAAGCAAATATAAGGGATTAAAAAGCAAATACTTGAAGCTTTGGTCCCTAACAATGGAGACCCAACTTTCTTGCTAGAAAAAAATATGGTGCAATGGAAGTTCTAGCAGTGGTGATGAAGTAGTGTTGAGGGAGAGGGAGATTTTGGGAGAAGTTTGGATGATTTGGGGAGTATTGGTGAAGAGTAATGGAGGATTTTGTGAGAGTTGTAGGATAAAAAGGAAGAAGGTGACAATATAAAAGGGAGAAGGAAGTCAAGAAGACGCGGGTCAAAGTCAGGGTCAGGTCGATCAGTGGTAGGTCAACAATTTTTTTAAACTTACCTGCACGTGCATCACAATATGCAATTTGTACATGCCAATGTATATCTCACATGTCACTTTGCACGTGACATTATTTAGCCTAATTTTTGCTAGTTCTCTGTTTTGGCATGCGATGGCAGGGGCAACACGTACATCGGTGGGTGTGATTTGCACCCCTGATCGCACATTCCCTCAACTTTCTATTTTTCTTTTTATTTCACTGTTTTTCAGGTGCAACGCCATATGCGGTAGCAATTTGACACATGAAAAATGCATGGTCCTTCCCACATGGCCTCCGAACTTTTCTTCCAGTTAACCATTTTTCAACCTTTATGCATTCCTAAAATACACCAAAAATAATAAAGGGTAAAGGAAATAAACTAAAACACTTGGGTTGCCTCCCAAGAAGCGCTTGATTTTACATTGCAGCTCGATGATAGTACCTCAACTCTCAATCATCTCCTAGTAGCATGCCAATATGATTGGCACAGCCCTATCCAAAACAATGGAAGTAATTTTTCAAAATCCTCATCTCCTCCTCTTATTGCCAAGTTGACAACATCATAGATATAAGTGCTTGAAGGATATCATTTGGATTTATGTGCATGTCTATGACGTATGGTTGCTTAGGAAAGAGCAACACCTCAGGATTCTTCTTTCCTCAGACATTCAAGACCACAAGTTGATCATTGGGTGGTGTATCCTTAATCTCAACCACTCCATGGACTTCAACCATCTAGCCCTCGGTAGTAATCAAGGACACAACTCTATACTCACCAGGTGGTTTGGTGGGTTGACACACGTTGAATGTGATTTTCTTTGCTCCATACTCGAATTTGAGTTACCCTAGCTCCATATCAACAAGGGCCCTTCCGGTGGACAAAAGTTGGATAACCAAAAATAATGGGCACCTTAAGATCAACATCGCAATCGAAGACCAAAAAATCAGCTGGCAAGATGAACCTGTCTACCTTCACCAACACATCAAATAGTATTCCCACCAGATGCTTTATTGAATGGTAAACCATTAGTAGCCTCATCAGTGTGGGTTTAGGTGGACCTAGACCTTACTTTATGAAAATTACGAGGGGTATTAAGTTGATGTTTGTCCCGAGGTCACACAAGGTTTTTCTTAATAAGAACACCCCAATGGTACAAGGGATGGTGAAAGCTCCCAGATCCTCCCATTTAGGAGCTATATTGCTCATCATGACAACACTACAACTATGGGACACTTCAACCGTCCCCCCATCAATTACCCATTTCTTTTTTAGCACCTTCTTCATAAACATAGCATAACCCAACATTTGCATAAGAGCATCAACTAAAGGAATATTGATGGATAGTTTGTTGAATATGTCTACAAACTTTTTGTATTGATTATCTTCCTTTTTCTTGATTAACCTCTGAGAATACGGAGGAGGGCCTTCAGGCAACGACCTTGGCATACTTGGGGTTTCCTCCTCGATCTTAATGAAAATTCGCGGAGGAGATTCAGTCTCATCCTTTTTCTCATGCGGGTTACCATCATTTTCAACAATATAGGGTGCACTAAGCGTCACCCTAATATTCAGGCTTTCATCACTCTTTTTGTCAATCAGGACTTCCTCTTCTATCTTGTTATCTTACTCCCTAACAATTTCTATGGTTGGTTTCCTCACACCACTAAGAATTCTTCCACTTCCCATCACAATTGCTATCACATGGCCATCATTTTTCAAATTTGCAAGAGGTCACTTGGAAGAGTACCTTTCAAACACGGGTACATTTAAGAAGGAAAATGGTTCATTTGAGCCTCTAAGTGCTTGATTGATGCCGAGTCTGAACTCACCATTTATGAAGAGTGGATACTTCACTTTTTAAGTCTTTCACCTTGCTATCCGTAGATTCAACTTTTTTCAACACTTGAGAAAACATGTCTTCAAACCTAGAATGTATGGGGTTACTCACACTTTGTTAATATGGAGACACATCGGCTTTTGGTGGAGGCACATAAGGATTAGTACTTTGGTGATTGTAACGATTACCATCTCTGTCACGTTCTTTCCATTGACCTTCACAGTTTCTACCCTGATCTCTATCTATCCATTGAGTGCCTTTGTCTAAGTTCTAACCTTGATTCTTGTCTCTTGGATGCCAAGGACCTTGGTTGGTACCTTGATATCTAGGTCAAGAACCTACCACTAGAAAACAAAGATCCTCATCTCCTAATGTATGAATACTAACTCCACATGATCTTTCTAACTATAAGTACCCACAGGATTGACACTTTTGGTCCCGGCTCCCATCATATGTTTGGCCAACAAGTTGATATAAGTCATTATTGTGGCCATGGTCTTATTTCTTTCCTCCTCCTTTCTCCTTATATCACTAGTTATAATGGAAGAAGTAACACCCGATGAGACATCGGCTTCTTTAGTATGCCACGCCCTATTGGTTTTTATTATTCGATCTAAGAGAGCCGCAACGAGACCATAGGTTTGGTCCATAAGTGTCCCACCTGCAATGTTCTTTGCCACTGATATATCCATAGAGTCTAGAGCTCGATAGAATCTTTGAAGGATAATATTATCCAGCAAACCCTAGTTTGGACATAACAATAGCTTGTTCTTGAATCTCAGCCATGCTTCATGCAATGGCTCATCCGATAGTTGTCAGAAATTGGTGATATCATCTCTCAGCTGCATCATCTGAGAAGGTGGGAAAAATCTCACCAAGAAGGCTTCCACTAGTCCATTCCATATTGTAATAGAGCCATCTAGAAGCTCCTCAAGCCAAGCGGTTGCTTCCCCTATAAGAGAGAATGGGAACAATCGGAGTCAGATCGACTATTATGATATATTATGAATATTGAAAGGCTGACATATTTTGACAAAGTTTTGGATATGTCAGTTGGAATCTTCATGAGCCAACCCTCCAAAGAGTCCTTTCATTTGTATCAAATGAAGCATCATGCTCGTCACGTGAAATACGACATTTCTAATGGTTGGGGGTAGGCAAATTGCACCCACAACACCATGGACAATGAGTCCATCTTCCATGTCCATAAATTCATCAACACTCTCTTGGTCAGCTGCTTGACTCATGGGTAACCTGTTTGAAACAACACAAACAAAAAAAAAGTAAAAGAGAACAAACACTAAAAAAAAGTGAATTAAACGATAATAAAATGGCAAATCAAAAACCATTCCCCGGTAATGGCTCCATTTTCGATGACATTTAAAAACATTCTCCCGAAGGAGGTGGTAACGATCGTCATGCAAAATAATAAATAACCCAATGGATGTCGGGGTCGTATTCATGGAGAATGGGATGATAAATTGCCAATAAATTGTCGAATAACAATTACTAGAGCAATTATGTGTTTCAAGTAAACAAAAGTAAAAATTAGGGGAAAGGTTTGGGAATTAACGAATCACAATTTCAACACGAGAACAACGTAAACACAATTTGATGATCAAGAGAAGGAAGACTAGGGGTATGCTTTTGATGGGGTTCTACAATGGGATAGGGGATTTTTAACCGTGCAAACTTTTAATTAAAGGTATGGGTAGCTTAGTTCAAGCTATATTTGGTAGACCTTAGACCCTCCAAATATATGTACCATGGTCTTTGCTCAAGTACCATAGCTTTACCTTAAACCAACTAATTAATACTTGGATGAATCAAACGATTTCTAGGTTTGTTACTTAGATGAAAATTCCTTTGATTAAGCTATTTCTAGCCTTAATCTATGGTGAAAATCCCAATTCCCCACTATTGAATTCTTACTCAATTTATGAACTCCTCTTTCAAGCAAGTACAAAATTAGTAAACTCAATCAATGTTTGCAACTATCAATTTTATAATTAAACCATGAAAAATTAAATATACCCATACTAAATAATGAATTATAAGCATATTTAATCAATACTCATATCCACATTCAAACACCCATCATACACATACCCCTAGAAGAGGATTTAGATGCTCATATTAAGGGAACAAGAGAATATACCAATTGGATTTCCCAAAATTCCATTCATATAGTAAGCTAAATTCCAATTCCAAGATAAAATTCTTTACAAATGGTGTTTTTCAATAAGGAAGAAGAAAAGAGAAAGTCTACTCTCAATTGTTCTTCCTTGGGGACAGTCAAAAAATTAAACTGTTTGAGTACATATACCAAAATGGGTTTTAGAACCTTCCCAAATATGTCACACATAATTGGACAAAAATGCCCCTTGGGCCATGTGCAATTGGTGTGCGATAGAACCTGTGATCACATCTTGATGTTTGCGGATCACATGTGTCTTATTCTTCAGATAGTGAAGTCCAGACACTTGTGCAATGTGAGGTGCAAGGGGGATTGCTATCGTATATCATAATGTGCAGCTCGCAAATTGATAGCTTCTCAGGAAGTTGCTGATCTTTCTTGTGCGATGGCACCTGCGAAATGTAGGTGCCTCTTTGCGGCTTGCATGTCAGTCGCACCTCTTGATAGTTTCTACCCCTTTCCGATCACCTTCATACTTTAACTTTTTTTTAAGCTCTTTGGGTTCAATTCCTTGGCTTTCTTCACTTGACCAAGACTACCTGCATTTACATCAATAAAGGCAATAAGTACCTCTAATTTTCATCAAAATGTAGCAATAATTCATGATTAAAAGCTCAATAAGTTGGTAGATTACCAACTTATCAGCTACCAACTCTAATCACCACACACTTCTCGCTTAAACATTTGACTCGCCAGGTATTTTTAAGCAAAACATTCATTCTCATACAGGTCCACTCAGTATAACTACCAATAGGTATTTACTGAGCCCCCCTCAAAGACCTAACAAATATCAATACATACAAACCCACACGATTTGTTCAATTTTTGTTAACCACCATGTTATAAACTACACATAATTCATTAAAGGTTACTACATGCATATACAAGTGATGTGCCATAGAATTAAGTCACTTTCGACACTTAATACTTAAGATTATTTCAAGTTCTTTAGCATTTTATAAGTAGATTTGATTGTTTTTGTTAAGTGTGTAGGAGAACAGATACCATAGCCAAAGTGCTTGAAATTGAACTAAAAAGTGATGGCTACAAAGATGACGTATGGCTTGATGGTTCGTGGTTCTGGACCACAAACCCATCCAGTGGACTCGTGAAGCAAACTTCAGAAACTGTGCAAGTCTGACAGAATAGTATGAGTCTATGTACGAGTCATGGATTGAAACCATGATCCATCCTACCCACTTGTAGACCAGAGGAACTGCAGATGTGCAAAAACAAGAGCAAAAAGCATGATCCAAAAGATGAATCATACTTCAAAGCATTAACCTGCCTGTTGGACTCGTGGTTGTTGATCAGAGAAGATGCAAGAAAGGACTATAAAACTATGAGTCAGGAGACGAAATATAGATTGAGTTTATGACTCATGGTTCCATTCATGGTTTCCCATAATAGAAGAGGTTGACTAGTCAAGACCACGGTTGTCCCTAGAAGAACACGAACCATCATTTGGAATGACGAGTAGTCAAGCAAGTCGTGGTCCCTGCCGAGTCTAGTTGTCCTAGTTTGTTTAGGATATGATTTCTAATGTCTATAAATACTTGTACTAGGTTTTATTTTACTTTTTTATGCTCGATATTTTGTAGGAAACACATTCTAAACATTGTGATCTTGGTTTGTTCTTGGATTTTAGAGTTAATCACATTCATAGTTCATTATTATTGAGTTCATCTTCATCTATTCAAGTTTACAGATTTCTTTACTTCTTATTATAAGTATATGATCATGAATGCATCAATAACTTCTGATTGTTTACTTATGAACATGAGTATCTAAATCCACAACTAGGGTTGTGGGAACCATGAAGGATTAACGAAGTAGGCAAAGTACTTGGTAATTCTATGGCGGTGTTTGTGCATGTATTGTTCTTCCCTTTGCTTTGATTGCTTTTTAATGGTGTAAAACATTAGAACTCGTCTTATCCTTACTTTCCAGACTAAAGAGGTAACGGATGGGAAAAGGGTTGTTCAACAACGGAGATTTAAGGCTACCAACCCTCGTCTAATAGCTTGACCTTGTCCGAGAATAGATAATTTAGGATCCAGGGTAAGGGATAGTGAATCATACACCCACTGCTGGACCAAGGCATGTAGTGAAATTCATCTATCCGAGGCACCAACTATTTAGGTGAACTTAACTTACCGATTATGCATGCAAAGCACCAAGTTAGTTTACTAAGTACAATGCCTTACTAAGTTATGATCTCATGGGGAGCACCAACCTAGTCACTTCTCCTATTGATAACAACTCTTAAATTGTTACTTGTTAAAATTTGAATTACAATTATTACTTGTTACTTAAGACCCTTCTTTTTAGGTAAATAAATGGCTAACTGCGCAAGTAAACACTAATCGATCATAGTCATACCATACTCCTATAGGATCGACCCCAACCTTCATTGGGTTCTATATTTGAACAGCGACTGCTTACGCTTCTAAAAGGAGCTGTAATTTGGGTGCATCAAATTTTTTCGTCGTTGCCAAGGAATATGGTTTAGGATTAAGAGAGATTGTTTTTATTTCACTATTAGTCCTTATTTTCTGATTTTACTTTTTCTATTGTTTATGGTTTGTTACGCAAGTTGCACACTTGTGCATGCCCAGTACAAGGAGTCAAGGAAATCCCTTGATCCCATACGATCCTGAACTCCATAGAACTCTAAGAAACATGGCTAAAGAGGGCGTTTATGAGACCCTTGAATAGGTCACAACTCGATTGTTGGACGAACAGGAGCAGAGGAAAAAGGCATGGAAAGACACCCTTGCTACTGAAGATGCTCAAATTATAGCAGACCTTGCAGCTCAAAATGTGGAAGCTGAGCAAGCAAGGCAAGAATAACAACAAGCTGCTCATCAAGTTGCAGTAGATGCACAAGCTGCATTAGACGAAGCAGCCCAATGAAATTTGCCTAGAGGACCAATCGTACCAAGAGGGAACAGGGGCCGACAGTTGCAGCAACCACGACAAGACCCTTGGTATGATATTGATGATGATGATTATGCAGATGATTTAAGGACTACTGGGCCCATAGTAGTGCCAGCATTGCCAGTAGGTAAAAAGTTTGACATTACCAGCACCATGATCCAGCTGTTGAATCTGAAAGGACTATTTTATGGGCTACCTGCTGAGGATGCAAATCTGCATGTGTCTAATTTTGTGGAAATATGCAAAGCATATAATCTGCCAGGAGTGGAGCAAGATGCTATTAGACTGAGGCTATTCCCATTTTCTTTGAATAGAGAGGCAACTGTTTGGATTAATGAATTGCACGAAAATTCTATATTTACATGACTGGAGTTGAGGACTCAGTTTCTTGAGAGGTTCTTTCCGCCTTGTAAGATGTTGCAGCTGAAATAAGAGATTTTTAACTTCAAGCAGCTACCCATGAAGGCACTGCATGAAACATGATTGAGGTTCAATAAGAAGCTGAAGCAGGTTCTGAAACATATAATCATTTCTGAGAATCTGATGGAGATATTTTACAGAGCATTGAATGCCAACATGAAGGCGGTAGCTGATATGGTGACTGGGGGAGCATTCATGGAGAACACTTATTATGAAGCATCTGATATGCTTGATAGAGTCACCAAGACCAACAAAGCCTTGCACACTAGCAAAGCTGAGGGTGCAGTGGGTACTTATGTAGTTGCGAACTCCATCGACCATCAAGAATTTTAGGATATTAAATAGAGTTTCGCAAGCTTGCAAAAAACTTTAGATCTAATTGCAAAGAAAATTCTTAATGGTGGGTTGGAAAAGGTGAAGGCAATCGGTTCACAAGTAAAATCTCCAAGGCAAGATAAGTATGATTCTGATGAGGAAGTTAGCTACCTAAATAATCAAGGTATGGGTTTCTGGACCAATGGCCAAGGAAATCAAGGTCAGAACATAGAGGACAACTACAATTGGTATAGATACAGAGACAAGAGCCTGGGTAGAGATGTTGATTGGCAGAAGAGAGATGGTTACAAGAATGATAGAAGCAGCCTATATGTCCTCCCTGAAAATCAAGAATCAGGTGCTGATCAACCACTCCCACCCATGAGAGAGCTGATGAATAAGTTATTAAAAAAGGTTGATGCTACAGAGGGAAGCTTAAAGGATATATGCGCTAATCTATCTGGCATGAGTCAGAAGGTTGAGTATCATTCTGTAGCGATAAAGCAAATTGAGGCAAAAATGAGTCAGATGTCTATAACTCTGAATCCTCGTCAAAAATTTACTCTCCCAAGTGATATAATTCAGAATCTGAAAAATGATCGATAGGTTATGGTTGTGACTACCCAAAGTGGAAAATGGACTGTTGACCCTCCTATGCCTATAGTTGCTGATGAGCCGACTGAGCCTGAACTTGAAGAGACTGAAATTGTAGTTGAACCTGAAGTTAAGGGTGATGAGAGGAAGTCCACAATTGAGAAAGCGAAGAACAAAGAGGTCATACCTATCTTGAATCCCATGCCATTGCCTCCTCCACCTTACCCACATAGATTGAAGAAAAAGGTTGAGGATGTTAAATTTCACAAGTTCCTCTCCATGCTGAAATAACTTTCAGTCAATTTTCCTTTAGTTAAAGAATTGAAGCAGATGCCTAGATATGCTAAACTCATGAAGGATCTGGTGACTAGGAAGAGAACTGTGAGCTTTTAGCCAGCTGATAATTTGCACCATTGTAGCGCAATAGCCTCCCATTCTTTGGTACAAAAAATGGAATATCCCAAAGATTTTACTATTCCTTGCACGATTGGAGTGTTATAGTTTGCTAAAGAATTGTGTAATCTTGGTGCTAGTATCAATCTTATTCCACTAGCAGTGTTTAATCAGTTGGGCTTGGGAGCTTCAACACCGACTACAATGCGTCTTCTTATGGCAAATCGCACAGTAAAAAGACCTGAGGGAATTCTCTATGACGTGCGTATGAAAGTTGATACTTTTATATTTCCTACAAACTTTGTGATTCTTGGCTGTGAGGTTGACTTTGAGGTTCCTATCATCCTGGGATGACCATTCCTTACCACCGAAAGTGCGTTGGTTGACTTAGAGACTGGGCAAATGAAGTTTAGATTGAATGATGAGGTAGTTACTTTTAATGTCCACCAGTTTATAAAGCATCATGATGACATGCATGTGGTCTAAGTTATTGATGTGGTTGATAAGGATCAACTAATTATGCATGTTGAGGAGAGACTTGGTGTTGAAGCACTTGCGGTTGTGATTATGAATTTTGCTGGAGACAATATTGAGGAGTACGATGATATGGTTGAAGAACTTGCAAGTATGGGGTCTTATAGCTATGCTCCAAAGAAGCTTGATTTAGACCTGAAGAATAGACAGACACCACCTGCCAGACCATCTATTGAGGAGCCTCCAGTCTTGGAGCTCAAAGTGCTTCCATCTCATCTTCCATATGTATTATTAGGAGCCAATGAGACCTTACCAGTTATTATTGTTGTAGACTTGGGTGAAGGGAAGGTTGAAGCTCTTGTTTTGGTGTTGAGAAAGGTTAAAGGGGCCATTGGTTGGTCCATTGCTGACATCATTGGAATTATGCCTGGAATATGCACTCATAAAATTTAGCTTGACCCAGCTTGCGTTCCAAGTATTGAGCACCATCATAGGTTGAATCAGCCTATACAAGAGGTTGTCAAGAAGGAGATTATCAAGTGGAAGGATGTAGGTATGGTTTACCTTATTATGGATAGAAAGTTGGTGAGTCCTATACAGTGTTTGCCGAAGAAGGGTGGGATTACTGTAGTCCCAAATGTGAAGAATGAGTTGATTCCAATGAGGCCAGTCACAGGCTGGCACATATGCATGGATTATAGAAAGTTGAATGCTTGGACTTAGAAGGATCATATTCCAATGTCGTTCATGGATCAAATATTAGACCATCTTGCTGGTAGAGGATGGTATTGTTTTCTTGATGGTTATTCAGGATACAATCAAATCTCGATTGCTCCTGAAGACCAAGAAAAGAACATATTCACCTGTCTATATAGGACATTTACTTTCAAGAGATTGACTTTCGGTCTATGCAATGCACCAGTGACATTTCAGTGTTGCATGATGTCTATTTTCTCTGACATGGTGGAGGACACTATTGAGGTGTTCATGGATGACTTTTTGGTGGTTGCTGACTCTTTCGATGACTGTTTAGCCCATCACTGTTGTGTGCTAAAGAGGTGTGAAGAATGAAACTTGGTACTTAATTGGGAAAAGTGTCACTTCATAATGAAAGAGGGTATAGTGCTTGGCCATTGGATCTCCAAGAAGGGTATAGAGGTTGACAAATCAAAGATAGAGGTGATTGAAAAATTGCCCGCACCAGTTTCTGTGAAGGGAATTCAGAGTTTTTTAGGGCATGCTGGTTTCTATCGGAGGTTTATCAAGGATTTCTCCAAAACTGCAAATCCATTGTGCAAGTTGTTGGAGAAGGAGGGAAAGTTTGTGTTTGATGATGCATGTCTAAAGACATTTGAATGCCTTAAGGAAAAGTTGGTCTCTGCTCCCATCATTATTTCTCCTGATTGGTCTCAGCCTTTTGATGTTATGTGCGATACTAGTGGAGTGGCGCTAGGAGCAGTTCTAGGCCAAGGGCGCGAAAATATTCTTCATCCCATATACTACGCTAGCAAAGCACTTAATCCTGCTCAAAAGAACTGCACAATGACTGAACAAGAGTTTCTTGTTGTGGTCTTTGCTTTTAAGAAATTCAGATCCTATTTGCTTGGCACCAAGGTGGTGGTGCACACTGACCATGCAGCTCTTCGCTACCCCATGGAAAAGAAGGATGCTAATCCGAGATTGATTAGATGGGTGTTTCTTCTACAAGAGTTTGACTTTGAAGTCAAGGACCGAAAGGGCACAGAGAATCAGGTAGCAGATCACTTGTCTAGATTAGAGAAAGAAGCTATGCTAAAGCTTGATGATGCGCAAGAGATTGATGATTGGTTCCCAGACGAGCAAGTTTTAGCAACCTCTAAAGACCTGATTCCATGGTTTGCAGACTTTGCAAACTATTTGACAAGTGATTTGGTGCCTCCTGATATGTTTGTTCACCAAAGAAGAAAGTTCATGTCTGATATTAAGAAATTCTTCTGGGAGGAGCCATTCTTGTTTCGTGTGTGTGTTTATACTATGATCCACAGATGTGTGCCTAAAGCTATGATGATGGAGATTCTAGAGGCTTTTCATTCATCCCTTGTTGGGGGACATAATAGTGGTATCTAGACTGCACACAAGATCTTGCAATGTTGCTACTATTGGCCGACTATTCACAAAGACGCCCATGATTTTGCTAAAGCTTGCCGTAGGTGTCAAAGGGGAGGAGGTATATCAAGGAGGCATGAGCTTCCTCTTACTCCCATCCTTGTGATCAAGCTGTTTGATGTTTGGAGTATTGACTTCATGGGCCCATTTGTGATGTCTAATGGAAACTGGTACATATTGGTGGTTATTGACTATGTATCAAAGTAGGTGAAGGTGGTTGCGCTTCCCAGTAATGAGGGTAAGTGTGTCACAACGTTCTTGAAAAGGAACATCTTCTCCATATTTGGTACACCTAGGGAAATTATTATTGATGGAGGCTCTCACTTATGCAACAAGTTGTTTCGTGCTTTATTAGAGAAATATGGAGTGAAACACAGGGTTGCAACCCCCTACCATCCTCAGACTAGTGGGCAAGTGGAAGTCTCCAACCGAGAGAAAAAGTCAATCCTATCCAAGACTTTCAATGCAAATAGAACTAATTGGTCTAGGAAACTAGATAATTCTTTGTGAGCATACTGGACTGCATACAAGACACCAATAGATATGTCACCATATCAGCTTGTGTTTGGTAAAGCGTGCCATATTTCTATTGAGCTAGAGCTTAAGGCCATGTGGGCATTAAAAAAGTTGAATTTAGACTGGTCTGCAATATCGTTTCAGTGGCATGGAAACTTAAATGAGTTTGATGAGTTCTGCCTCAACGCATATGAAAGTTCAGCCCTATACAAAGAAAAGATGAAGTTGTACCATGACCAAAAGATTGAGAAAAGAGAGTTCCAATCAGGTGATTTGGTCCTACTTTTCAATTCTAGGCTTCACCCATTTCCTGGCAAGTTGAAGTCCAAGTGGATTGGACCATTCATATTGGTACAAGTATTCCCACATGGTGCTATAGAGCTTGAAAATCACGAGGGCAAGATATTCAAATCAAATGTGCAGCGGATAAAAGAAAATTTGGGGATGGCAGAGGAGCTGAAAGCTACTGAAGGTTGGACTCTTGATGAACTTATGATAGCCAAGGAGCTTGATGATGTCTGAGTGAAAAAGTAACAAGCGTCGTGCTATGACATTAAATCAGGCGCTGCATGGGAGGCAACCCATGAGGAAACTTGATGAAGTCTGAGTAGTCAAGTGACCTGCGTCGTGCGATGACGTTAAATCAGGTGCTGCTTGGAGGGAAACCCAAGGCTAAATATTTATTTTATGTGCAGGAGAAAAGAAAAGAACACCAATGCAGAAATCCCCAGAAACCATGAATTAGTTCACAGTCCGTGAAAAAATGATGGACCGTAGACCAACTCATGGTTCCTAGAGCAAATTGATGGGCTGTTGAATGAACAGACTACGACTCACAGGATGGTCCGTACTTTCATAAGATGGACCATCATATATGTTGTCATTCTTGGCAGTAGGTAAGGCAACTAGAAAAACCACAAGTGGGACTATGGCTTTTCATCTCATTTGATAGACCGTTATTTCCACTTGTCGGTCCCACATACAGTAAGCAAATTGGGTCGCGAGCTGGCCAAAATTTAAAATGATGACCCGACCCGGCTTGTTCCTTATTCTTCTTTTCCTCAAAGAGGCAAACAACCATTTTTATAAGAAAAAGAACAAGAATTACTCCCTTTTTCACTCTCAATTCAAATCAAACTCTTCCATAAAATAAATCAAAATAATCCTACTAACTACACGCATAAATCCATCACCTCAGTTTGATCCTCTAACAACAGAAGAATTTGATCATCAAGGGTAAGTTCTCTTTTCCCCCTTCTTGTTCTCTTTCTTAAGTCAAACTTAGACTAGGTTCATGTTGAACTGAAAATTGAAACTACAGAACCCTAGTTGAACTGGTAATAGGTCGGTAGTGTGTAGTATGAATGGATTTTCGAAATTTGGAGGTTTAAGTTGAAGAAACGATTTAAAACTTAGAAGGAGGGAGTTTTTGCTCAAGCAAATCTTGTTTTCCAGAGATTCCGAGTGAATCTACGGACCGTAATTCATATCACAGACCATACCTTCACTCGTATTATTGATTTGTCATGAGTTAGCTTCTAATATATGAACCACGACTCACAAGATAGACCATAATCTGAACTACGGCTCGTCAAATGACTCGTGGTCACTGAAATAAATTTTGGAAATATTGGTCATGCTCTAAATCCAAACTACGACTCATAGGACGAACTAGTGGTTCCAGACCACGGTCCATCATCTGGGTCATAGTTCCTGAAACTTAAAAAGGTATCTGGAACCACGAATTGGTTCACGAACTGTGATATAATTTTATGGTTCGTAGGCCAATCTGTGGTATATGCCTGCAATAATTGATTTTTGTTTTGTTGTGAAAATCTGTACTAAAAAATTCTACCCCGTAGGTACCATGCCACTAAAAAATACCCCAAAGAAGGCAGCAGCAAAAGACTGAAAGCTTGAGATCATAAAGAATAAACAAATTTTAGATGAATCCTCTGAGTCAAAAGAAAGTGGATCCCATGAGGTGTACACTATTGATTCTAATCTAGAAGTAGTACCTCATACCACTAGGCAGAGAGCGAAGGTCCAAGCACGGGCCACCCCTCCTCATTCTGAAGAGGGAGAGTGTGAGTCTGGTTCATCACCTAAGGCGAGCGATTTCGATGAGTCTGAATCTGGGGATGATACAGCTTCGGGAAGCAAGAAAGACAAAGGTTCAGAGTGAGATTCTAAAAGTGCTAGCAAGAGTGATAGTGAGAGTGCTAGAAAGTCCACTGAAGGGGCTCTTGCTGGAATAGAGCCTCAACCTGATGATTTGAATACCCTTTGATCCCTAATTTTTAGCCTAAATTGACCTTTTTTGTTGTTTAGCCTAATCACCTTCCCTATTTTATATGAACCTTCAGTTTGGCCTTGATCCCTCCTTTGACATTGTGCACCTCAACTCAGGCAAATTGCCTAAGTTGAGGGTGGCTACTGTGGAGGTAAGAGAACAATGAATCAACATTTTTTGATTTCCCGTTCATCGTATCGACCGACCTAGACCCCGTACCTGTCCTGTAATATAAAGGAAAATAACGGGTGTGGCGGATATGCTAGAAAAAGAAAAAGAAAAAGAAAAAGAAAAAAATATATGATGAAAAAAAAAGTTGAGTGTGAAATAAAAGCCGCACCCGTCACTTGAGGAAAAAGAAAGAATAAAACAGAGGAGGAAATGAAGAGTGGTTTGAAAAGTGGAAGAAATATAGCGTAGTGTCAAGGAGCGCTTAGTCACTATTTCTCAAATCTACCATACCCGTACCTGAGCCTACGTTACAAGCCGAGTAAAGTCCTATAGTGATCCTAATCAAACTATTCAAAAACTGAGGCATCGAAAATAAGGGCAAGCCTATGGTATTGTGCATGCATTGCTTGAATATCTTTGTGAGTGTGAGTGTTCTACTTAAGTCCCAGATATTGAATATATTACTGTGTTAGTGGGACTTCTTTGTGGTGAGGGCACTAGGGTAACATTTACTGTTGACTGTTAAGGTGAGTCTCATATGTGTATGCTATGTCATCTGTTGATATCATAATGTCGTCCATGGATCCTCTTGTGTTTTCTTGATAGACAGAACTTGTGCACTCGTTTTGTACTGAAAAGGGGGGAAAAGTTGTTGTGAGCTGAATTGCTGAATCATATGACTGTCGTAACTCCTAGTTTTCTTTTATTGACGCATCGTATTAGGATGGTTTTCTATTGTCGCTTGAGGACAAGCAACAGTCTTAAGTTGAGGGTGTTGATGTGCCGTAGAATTACATCACTTTCGACGCCTAATACTTAGTATTATTGCAAGTTCTTTAGCATTTTATTGGTAGATTTGATGGTTTTTGTTAAGTGTGCAAGAGGACGTATACCATAGCCAAAGTACTGGAAATTGAACTAAAAAGTTATGGCTAGAGAGATAACGGATGGCTTGACGGTTCATGGTTCTGGACTATGGACCCGTCCTGTGGACTCGTGAAACAAAATTCAGAAATTGTGAAAGTTTTGAAGAATAGTATGAGTCAGTTTATGAGTCGTGGTTCCAAACCATGACCTGTCATGTCTACTCGTAGACCAGAGGAACTGCAGAAGTGAAAAAACAAGAGTAGGAAGCACGAGCCAAAAGACAAACCGTACTTCCAAAGAACGAAATGGCATGTTGTACTCATGGTAACTGATCAAAGAAGGTGCAAGAAAGGACTATAAAACCACGAGTCAGGAAATGAACCATAGATTGAGTTTACGACTCGTGGTTCCATTCACGGTTTCCCATAACAAAAGAGTTTGACTAGTAAAGACCACGGTTGACCCCAAAAGACCACAAACCATCTTATGGTATGACGGGTCATCAACTAAGTTGGGGTCCCTGCCGAGTCCAGTTCTCCTAGTTTATTTAGGATATGATTTCTAATGACTATAAATACTTGTCCTATTTAGGTTTGTTCTTGGTTTTGAGAGTTAATCACATTCATAGTTCATTATTCTTGAGTTCATCTTCATCTATTCAAGTTTATGGACTTCTTTACTTCTTATTGTAAGTATATGATCATGAACGCATCAATAACTTATGATTGTTTACTTATGAACATGAGTAGCTAAATCCACAACTAGGGTTGTAGGAACCATGAAAGATTAACAAAGTAGGCAAAGTACTTGGTAATCCTAGGGCGGTGTTTGTGCATATATTATTTTTCCCTTCGCTTTGATGCTTTTTAATGGTGAACAATATTAGAACTCTCCTTACCCTTACTTGTCAGACTAAGGAGGTAATGGATGTGAAAAGGGTTGTTCTACAATGGAGATTTGAGGCTACTTACCCTTATCTAAAAGCTTGACCTTGTCCAGGAATAGCTAATCTGGGATCCAGGGTAAGGGTTAGTAAATAATACACCCACGGCCAAACCAAGGCGTGTGGTGAAATTCATCTATCTGAGGGACCAACTATTTAGGTAAACTTAACTTACCGATTCTGCATGCTAAGCACCAAGCTAGTTTACTAAGTACAACCTTTTAATAAGTTATGATCTCATGGGAAACACTACCCTAGTCACTTCTCTCATTGATAACAACTCTTAAAACTTTTACTTGTTACTTGTTCGAATTTGAATTACAATTATTAATTGTAACTTAAGACCCCCCTTTTTAGGGAAATAAATGGCTAACAGTGCAAGTAAACACTAATCGACCATAGTCCTACCATATTCCCTGTGCGATCGACCCCAACCTTTGTTGGGTTCTATATTTGAACAGAGACCGCTTACGCTTCTAAAATGAGGTGTAATTTTCGCGCATCAACGGGAATGCACCACACATGCGGACTAAGTTCACCTATCACTTGTCAATATAACCAGTACCTCCATACCTTATTTATAACCACAACACGATCTCGCAATGACTAACCATGAAATAATACAATAAAGCATACAATGATTAATACGATGACATATGCACTGATATATGTAATAGTGTGTACACACATGCAATGGTTCTTATTTCTGCCAGGTAGTTATGACCTGCAGGGGACCATAGGTGTCCATGTACCATACTAGCATGGTATTCGACCTATAACAACTGTATAAACATTAATATCTATATAACCAGGATCTTAGACCTATCCCTCATGAATATATATAGTGACCAAGATATAATCACACTTAGAATTTTTGACTCACTTATCACTTATTGTTCATCTAGTCTATTTCTACAAGCATAACAAGAAAACATGTACAATTCAACCATGTCCAGAGACGAATCAAAAATAACATAGTTCCACCACATAGCATGTAGTAAAATGAGTCTTAATTCCAATTCAAAAGCAAGGCATACAAGTTTCACCTAACTTGTTCATCGCACAACAGGTCCCAACCCTCTAGTCAAGTCTAACAATTCACCCCTACCCCCCTTATCGATGTTTAACATAGAATTTATTTGTAGAGTATAGAATCATAATTTGTCTTAACCTTTAACGACAACCAATACCCATAATTAGCCAATCTTTTCATTATGAAATTCTTATTAGCCATCATTTTATCTCCTAATCCAGGCCATAACTATTAGCCCGATCTGTTAAGAATTCCAAAGCTAACACAACAGAACTACAACCATTTTATACAGTCATCCAAAAATCACCACAATTAAACTAGGAGTCATTTTAAGAATTATTCTATTTACAGCCTAGCCTTCTCTATAGTTCAGGCATCACCTATTTATCATGCAAAAGGTCTAAACCTCAATTCATAAATCTTCAGCATTAATTTACATGAATATCTCCCAAAAACATAACACTATTCACAAGTCTCAGGTATGTCAATTAAATTCAGTTATTACCATTCAGATTTCATGCTCGAAGGCCTAAGCATATTGTCTCCATTAATTTCTATACCGAAATTATGCTTACTAATAAAGTTTTGCTATTATTTAATCATAACCTACCTTGATCGTTGAGCTGTTACCAAGATGTATGCAACTTGTATGTCATTTCCATCCCAGGAAGTATGGAGAGAGAGTCACCCGAAGACGAGGAGAATCTGACTTTTTTTCTGAGAGCTTTTCCTCTCTTTTCTTGCTTTTCTAGAGTTGGGAGAGTGTTGGAACATTTTTAGAAGAGGCCTCCTCTTTGAAAAAGATTTTAGAGGTTGTACATATTAATTTGGGGTTCTTCCCCGCACCTTCGTTGCAACAAGGACCTTTTCATCATGATGGACCGTCACAATGAGGCCTTCTTCACTGCAATAAGCCATTGTGATGAGCTTAGGCTCGTCTTAATGATGACAATTGGCTGCTTATCTTTCATCACATTTTACGTCTGTGCTTTATTTAAACAACCTAAAATATATCCTATGATTTTTTATAACCCAAAAATATAAATTTGATTATTTTTATTGTGAATTTTTAATAACGATGGGATGGGTCATTACAATAGATACCAATTGACCAATCGTTTATCGCCAAACAGACTCGAACAGAGCTGGGCACAAGTTTACTAGTAACTGACCTAAGCCAAGTCATTAACCATATTAGAAAACCTTTTTATCTATCATCTCCTTGTCCAGACTTTAAGAAGAAGCTAGGAAAACTAAACATTTGGTACGAACCAAGTTTCCTTTACATATCTTCCCCAATGTCGGGGGAAGGATCAGTTAAGATAATTTAGATTTAATAGTCCCAAGGCCGTAGAGGTGAAAAAGGTTTATCATGGATTTTAACCCAAAATGAATCACGGACCCAGGCTGACTTATCATGGTGAGTCCAGTATCGTTATGATGAGACGTCTTATCATGTCAGATAGGACCTTATTAGGATAGACCATCACAACAAAGCATGTCTCATCGCGACAAGAGACATAATAATTTTAAGAAAGGGAGATGTTCATTCCCCATATTTTTAAAAACCATCCCATCACTTCCATATGAATCCTCTCAACTTCAACACACTTCTACATTGATTTTTCAATGTAAGAACTATTTTCATGACTTATATCATAATTAAAACACCTAGATTTCATATATTAGTATCTATCATGCTTGATTTCATGTAGATAATTAGGGTTTAGGATATGGGAAAATTTCTTGCTCTTATGGGGTAGATTCACAAAGCATGCTTACTATATTTATGTTGTTAATACATTTACACTACCTCTCACGTCATTCCCATGAAGTTCATTGAGTCTTAGACTCAAAATAGGATGGTAATGGTAGGAAAATTTCTTGAATTAGGTTCAAATTCTTGGGCTTGATTTTTTAAGTTTAAAATTACCGTAAAAATCATGTATAGGAGTAGTATGTTGGTTGGTTATGCTCGATCTGAAGGGAATTTTGACAAAGTGAACTATATTCCTCAAAAATTGCCATTTTTGAAAAATGGTTGGCTGGGGACAATGGACTCATCATGATGGAAGTCACTTTATTTCGATGGACCTTTATGATGGATGGGTCTCATCATGATGACTCATCGTGATGAGGTGACATTCATCTTGATGAAGGTCCAAAAATAGTAGCGTTTTAGTGTTGGGAAAAGTTTTCTATCATGCTTCTTTTTGATCTCCTAGTCCCTTTTATGACTACTTCCTATGCAATTGTCAACATATTGAGTAACACCATGAATTTCCCTCTTGCAGAGATGAACATGGTTGAGGGAGAAGAAGTGGACTATGAGAAATTTGCCTATGAGGCATGTCGTCAGTGATACATAAATTAGAGGGCAAGGGGATTCATCCGAGAAAGGAGTCTCCTAGGTTTCGGTCTGGGGAGGGAGCCTGGCAGGCTGGAGATCAAGGATAGGGTGTGAGAGTTCTACTACAGGATAGTGAAAGTAGGGTGGCTACCTCTTGTGCCGATTCTAGAGGAAGTGAATGAAAATTGGGTTTGGGAGTTCTATGCTCATATACCCACGTTCAACTGGAGTATTCCATTCCTATAGTCTACATTCGGGGTGAACACATTAGAGTTCTGATGCAAAAATTAACGAAGCCTGGGGGTGTTAAAACATTATAAGATAGAATATCGGGCACGATGGGCTTCCATAGACACTGGTGGTGGAGGAGTACAGAGATTTGGTCCCTTGGGTTGAGTAACAAATAGGGAGCACCAGTCTTCACTTTACCCCAGATGCTCGTAGGTGGTTACAGCTAGTAGCTAAGAGTGTTTCTCCTTCTAACAACACTTCGAACATGATCGTTGCTCGAGCCCTAATGGTTGCTTTCTTGATGGAGGGTATGCTGGTTAATGCTGGGGCACAGATTATGGAGGAGTGGAGATTTTTCATTCAATTTCATACCAAAGATCTTCCTTTCCCTTCACTCATCTCTACTCTGTGCAAGCGAGAAAATGTGCTTCTGGAGCCTACTTACTGCATCACCCATATTAATAAGCTCTTTGACCTTCTAAAGGTTCTTCTAGTTGCATCCAAAAGAAGAGGAAGATGGAGTCAGAAAGGGCGAGCAGTAGCGGCCAAAGCGGTGATGGAGTAGGGATCAGTCAAGGTGACCTTAGAGTCACTCGGGGTAGATATGGAGGCAATGAGGACCTTGCTAGAGGGATTATCATCAGTCCCATAGGAGTGAGTGCCTCATCCAGGCGCCGAACCTTCAGATGCAGCAAGTACCTATATTTTTTTGTCCTCCTTTGAGTCCCTGGCACAGGCCCAATTAGAGCTTTAATAGTAGCTAGAGGCAGAGAGGAAAAAGGGACTCCCTTGGGATAAGCTGATTGTACAGATGTGGAAAGGAATCAAGGCCCTTGTCATAGGTTCCCTTCAATGAAATAAGATTCCCAAAGTGATCTGGGAGGATGTTTAAGAGTTCTCCTTCCTCAACAAGTTTATCAAGGAAGAGTCTAGTAGCTCAAGTGCCGAGAGTTGATGGAGAGTCTAGATAACTCCCTACCCCCATCCCTTCTTATTACTATTTTTATTGCCCATGGAGGGACTTTATCAGACAATCTTTTATTTTTTTGTACTTTGGGATAATTTCTTTTATTTCTATCATTTTGGAATTTACAGTGCCGTTGGTTGAACTTGTTGAACAATGGCCTTGTTTGTAGGCCGAAACTTCAATGACATAGCTTTTCTATGCCTTAATTTGCTTAAAAAATTGCCTTACATGAGTGAAGTCCAAAAACAGGGGACAAAACTGGGATTTAATTTTTTGCCATTTCATCGTGATGAATATCACTTTGTTGTGGTGGCTCGTCGCAATGGGCTCTAGCTTGTTGCTACAAAGGGCTTCGTCACAGTAACGTCTTTCTTTGTCACAATGGAATCCTGTGATGAGGAATGTCTCATCGCGAAGAAGGCTCGGATAGAACACTGCTACAACTGGAAAAATTTCAAAAATTTATACAAGTCTATTCCTTGCTTAATTCCAATGCACGAATTTGTAACAATATTATTAAGCCACGAGCTTTCATAACTCTCATGCCATAACTACTTCATTATTACCTCAATAACGTTTTAACAACTTTGCTTTTACTCAAGCACATAACAACCAATCATGGCCCTATATGTAAGAAACTGAACACATCATCAATAGTATATAATCACATAGTCAACACCTCATCAAGACTCTTTAGGGTGAGATACCAATTGGAACCGGCTAGATACCAATTGCTTTCATCCCACTAAAAACTAATTATGTCAAGATACCACTTGGGATCGACTAGATACCAATTAGACTTAACGAAGGACACAACAGATGGGGATGGCATGATAGGAAAGAAGAAGATGAAACCATACCTAAATTCGATTATTTCTTCTCATGGATTTGATGTGGACTTCAACACACTAATCCGCAGGACTCTATTTTGACATTGCTCTTGTACATGAGAGACTAGTAACCTAGGCTCTAATACCAATTGTCATGACCACAATTATGGTAGAATCATGCGGACACCTACTTTATTTCATTCAGATAGGAAAACCCTAAATCACCCAACCATGAACATGCAAAGGTCCCTTAAACAGTTTCAAGATTATTGAGAAATAAAATAACTTCATTAATCTCAATAAAATATTTGTCAATTTAATACACATTAGTTGTTAAATATACAAAATACTACTATTTCCCCAAGATCTAGTCTAAGCCTCTACAAGAGCTGCCAAAGGAAAACATGACAATAATGTAAAAGACACAACTCCCATCTGAAGAGTAGAGAACGGAAGTTGTTGAAGGAGACTCTTAAATCCAAGCACGAACTTCAGCCAACCTGTCACACATCTACACCAAGAAGGTGTAGCAAGAGTAGCATCAGTACAACCACACATAATAGTAGGTATCATTAGCCGACTGAGATTATTTTCACATAAATCATGTATAGAATTGATATTAAATAGATACTTCCACTTCAGCATATAACAAGATAATTTATACAAGTGTTCATATCAAATTACCTTACACTTATCCCCAACATCCTAACATTTAATCCAGTCAAGGGGTATTTTCTATTTCACACTATCTTCCTCTTTGTTCACAAATAATATTGCTTACATATCTAGGCTTAGTGGTAAGGTATTACCCACTACCCAAGTTCTCCCAACAGCTACCAAGTCTAATCACCACACACCTCTTTCTTGGACATTTGACTAGCAATGTATTTGTCAACAAAATATGCATTCTCATAGGGGTCCATTCAGTATAACTACCAAAATCCATTTACACAGCCCCCCTACATACCTAACCGATATCCAGACATACCAATCTACACAATTTGTTCAATTTAGGTTAACCACTATGTTATCAAATGCACATAATTCACTAAAGGTTACTACATGAATATACAGGAATGAACCACATATGGGGACCAAGTTCACCTATCGCTTATCAATATAACCAGTACCTCCCGACCTTATTTATAACCACAACACCATCTCTCAATGACTAACAATTAAATAATACAATGAAGAATACAATGATAAATGGAATGAAATATGCAAGAGTGTGTACACACATGCTATGGTTCTTTTTTTTTCTACTAGCCATGACCTGCAGAGGACCCTAGGTGTCCATGTACCATACCAGCGTGGTATCCAATCCATAAAACCTATATCAAAATCAATAACTATATAACCAAGCTCTCAGACCTATCCCTCATGAATATACACAGTGCATAATGAATAATTACACTTAGATATTTCGGCTCACTTATCACTTCCTGTTCCTCTAGCCTATTCCTACAAGTATAACTGGAAAACACATACAATTCAACAATGTTCGAAGACCAATCACAAATTACATAGTTTCACCATATAAAATATAGTAAAATGCATCTTAATTGTAATTCAAATGCTATGCATACAAGTTTCACCTAACTTGTTCAATGCCCAATAGGTCCTAACCACTATTCAGGTCTATCAATTCACCCCCCATACTGATGTTTAACATAGAATTTATTCATAAGGTATAGAATCATAATTCATCTTAACCTTTAACGCCAACTAATTCCCATAATTACTCAATCTCTTTGTTAAGTAATTCTTATTAACCATTATTTTATCCCCTAATCCAGGGTGTAACTATTAGCTCAATCTGCTAAGAACTCCCAAGCTAACATAACAGCGCTACAACCATTTCACATAGGCATTGGAAAATCACCACAATTAAATTTATGAGTTGTTCTAGGAATTATTCTCTTTACAGCTTAGCCTTCTCTATAGTTTAGGTATCACCTATTCATCATGCACAATGTCTAAACCTCAATTCACACATCTTCAACATTAATTTACATGAATATCTCCTAAACACACAACACTATTCACAAGTGTAGGTTTATCCATTAAATTCAGTTATTACCATCCAGACTCCGTGCTCGAAAGGCTAACCATGTTGTATCTATCAATTTCTATGCTAAAATTATGCTTACAAATCAAGTCTTACTATTATTTAACCATAACCTACCTCGATCGTCAAGCTTCTTCTGAGATGCATGCAACTTACATATCGTTCCCATCCTAAGAAGTTCACTGGGAGAGTCACCGCGAGGAGAAGGAGAATACAACCCTTTTCTAAGAGTTTTTCCTCTCTTTTCTTGTTTTTCTAGGGTTGGGAGAGTGCTGAGACATTTTTAGGAGAAGGTCTCCTCTTTGAAAAATATTTCAGAGGCTAAACATATTAATTTAGGATTCTTCCCTGTACCTTTATCGCGATAAGGACCTCTCTATTGCGATGGACCATTGTGATGAGGACTCTTCTGCTGCGATGAGCCGTCAGGACGAGCTTAGGCTCATCTCAAAAAAGAGAAACAGAAGCTGATCTTTTGTCATATTTTATGTTCGTGCTTTATTTAAACAACCTAAAATGAATCCCATTATTTTATATAACCCAAAAATGTTAATTCGATCATTTCCATCGTGATCTTTTAATAACAACGGGACGGATCATTACATAAATATGACATAGATTTATAAATATGATATAGTTTAAATTTTTGAAATCAAAATACATTCATGGAGGATTCAAAGAACTTTGATCAAAAGTTAAAGGAAATTAAGAACTGGGAATTCTGACTCAAACTCTATCTCATTCGTAGAAGGAACTAGAATCATAAGAATACATTCATGAAAAAGAACAGGGTTCTCACACGTGAAGCTTCGCCTTGCATACCTTGGATGATGCTAAAACTTGAAGAAGAAACTTGAAAAATTGTTTGTCTTGCTTCTAGAGTGTAGTTTTCTTGAAACCCTTGTGGTTTTGAGTTGGGGAGAGAGGAAATGAATAATATGAATAATTAGAAGTGTTCTCTCTTTTTAATAGACGTTTTAAGTCATGTAGAGTGAGTATCTAATAGAGGTAGGATAGGAACGCCCACAAATAAATGAAATATAAATTTTTCTACCAAAACAATGCCCAGGGCGCCACAGTCATGAGACAATAAACCAAGGCATGGTGGCCATAGTGTTGTCCCTGCAGGTCGTTGCTCAGGGCGGCGCCCTGGCCTCCATGCTACCCAAAAAAATTTCTAAGTCTGAAAATTATTTTATTCTGATTTATAATTGATCCTTGGGTCACATAACTTGGTTTTGAAGCTCTAACATACATACGGGATGACTTAAATCATGATTCGAGGTGCAAGGTGTTACATGCAATGTATTTATTTTTTCACTTTCATAATTTTATATCTGTATTTCATATGGTGTTAGAAAATGTATTATTCATTTATATTGAACTTAATAATTAACATAAAAAAATCAACAATGCTTGGATTGAAGCAAGAAAAATGATCATAGAAGTAAAATTAAATTGGGGAAACATATTTATAGAGAGTAATAGAATGTTAAAGGAAGTAGTAAACATTGGGTATATAGGTCATTTTATTTTTATCATTCTTCAAATATCTCGAAAGCAAGGTTCTTTCCTTGATAGTATCAGGTTTATTAAACTTTGTATATATACATCCTGTAAATATATTGCACTTAATGAAGGAGGGTATTACTTTAACAGGCGATGGAATATCACTAAGAAAGTACTTCCTCCATCCTGTCATGATTCTGTAGAAGAAAAAGCATTATAATTAAGCTGGATCCAAATGCGTAAATCAGTAAAATATTGTACCAAGTTTGAATTTCTATCTTTTTCAAATGTTGGGTTGAAACCACTACTTACAAGAATAATTGATATCCTAAAATTTCCTAGTTAACAAAGAGTAAAAAGAATTAAGATTGCATTTAATATATTATATATGATATTGTAAGACTATACAAGTGTTATTGTGATACCTTTGTACATAGAAACTCTAGCATCACATAATCCATGAATTGGTTTATCAAATCTTTTATCTTTTCCAGAAATGCACCTTCATTTAAAGAAAAATCTCCCCATAATGTAATAGTTGTATGTTCAAGCCTGCATTTTCAAATAGAAGAGTATCTAAGTATGCCCACATTTCTGGATAGGTCCTGAATAGTTAATTTTTTATTAGAAACTTGCATAATGAACATACCTTTTATTCACAACAACTATCTTTCTTCTCTTGCTAAGTCCTTTTTCAATGAGAGGATTTACTGAAACTAACATGCAAACTAAATCTGAAAACTAGGATATTCAAATTAGTGATAGATATTAAGTAGTTATACACGTTAATAAATTGTTGATTCTATAAAAGAAGTTATCAAATATAGTTTCTTCAGATAATTTTTTTACATGTTTCAAGGATATAAAATCATTTGAGAATTTATGGGTGATAATGTCATGATCAGACTCCTTGACGATGGTGTTGTCCATAAAATCCAGTTCAACTTCTTTGTGAACGGAGGATTAGCCGGGGTTGACACGATTTAAGAAGCTATTAATAATATAGTAACTCTTATTTAGTTTAAAGTAGTTCTTCCACATGTTAACATACTTATTAAATAGAGTTGCTTGGATATTTTTCACCTATTAAAAATGTAAAAAATATTAGATGTCATAATTAGAGCAATATGAATAATCAAAAAATAGAATACAAAGTCTTGAGTGATATTACCTCTTTATTAACTAATTTTATAGTATGAAAAATGCTTTCATGCCTAATATTTTGTATGGTATTATTGAATCCCTTTGAATGACTAATATTTTATCACCCATTCTAGTGAATGCTTGGGTATCTTACTAATAGGTACATTTTGTAACACCTGCACGTTTGGAGACCCCTTATAAAATTAGAATTTAAATATATTTTTACATGTTTCAAGGATATAAAACCATTTGAGAATTTATGGGTGAGAATGTCATGATCAGACTCCTTGACGATGGTGTTGTCCATAAAATCCAGTTCAACTTCTTTGTGAACGGAGGATTAGCAGGGGTTGACACGATTTAAGCAGTTATTAATAATATAGTAACTCTTATTTAGTTTAAAGTAGTTCTTCCACATGTTAACATACTTATTAAATAGAGTTGCTTGGATATTTTTCACCTATTAAAAATGAAAAATATTAGATGTCATAATTAGAGCAATATGAATAATCGATAGAATACAAAATCTTGAGTAATATTACCTCTTTGTTAACTAATATTATAGTATGAAAAATGCCTTCATGCCTAATATTTTGTATGGTATTATTGAATCCCTTCGAATGACTAATATTTTATCTCCCATTCTAGTGAATGCTTGGGTATCTTACTAATAGGTACATACTGTAACACCTGCACGTTTGGAGACCCCTTATAAAATTAGAATTTAAATATATTTTTTTCCTTCCTAAATGCCTTAATATTTATGAAAGTTTTTTAGTTATGATATATATATATATATATAAAATGGTTTACTTCTGCCTATATTACAAAGGATGGAAAATTATTTTTGGATAAATGTTACCTAGTCTTTATCTCTTAAATTATGTTGTCTTCCACTGTCAGCATTTATTATATATATACATGTCCTCATACATTTCATGAATTATTTTGCGGAGGGTTTTCATCGATTTTTATAGAAAAAGGTTCATTGTCCCATTATACATAATCTTTTTCCTACCGCCCACTAACCCTCAAACATATATATCTTATATATGTCTTTAACCCATATACTTCTACATTTTGAAAAACACATTGTAGCATCTGTTCTTCTTCTTTTTCTATATACATACATATCTTCAAGAAATCGCAAGGTGTCACATTTTCAGAACTAAGTCCCGTGATTTTTCTATTATTTTATTAATTTTTGTATCGTGTGAATTTTTTTTTTCTATATACATACATATCTTCAAGAAATCCCAAGGTGTCACATTTTCAGAACTAAGTCCCATGATTTTTCTATTATTTTATTAATTTTTGTATCGTGTGAATTTTAAATTGTAACAAATTATAAGTTTTGGCGAATGAAAATGGATAGACGGAGTTTGTGGTAGCTTCGGGAAACGAGTGCTAAGATATGTGAAGGCTATTCCTTTCTCTTTGGCATGTTTTTTCTATTGTAAAAATTATGAGTTTAGTGTATTATAGGAGAGCTACTCATATATGTCTCAAATTGGAGTGGTTTTTCTTGGTATTATCATAATAATCCTTATTGGAAACTCATCTTCGATTTGGTATGAATTTCTTGTCTAGTTGTGAGTTAGAGAAGGTATACTCCAGTGGGTTGTAGCTTTATTATTTGCCTACGAGGCTATGTGTAGTTTCCTACGGGGATATATTTGGTTATCTCAGGGGATAGTTGCCTCCGATCGCCAAGAGCTCACCCTCAGTCTGAAGTAGTCCCCAACAGATCTCCAAGCACGAATCACAGCGATCTAACGGCGATGGCCCAAGCTAGGATCTGCACCCAAAGATGCAGGGGGTAGGGGTGAGCACTAAATGTGAAGCATAAGGTACCCAGTAGGTATCATAGGCGGACTGGGCACATATAAGATAAAAGCGTAGTAACAGACAGAATAGAAGCAAGCAGTCACAGAGATCAACGAAAAGTACACAGGAACTAGCCCAGAGGGAAATCAACAGAACCACATGTGAGGCTAGCAAGCAGAATATACACACCATAGGCATAGGTGAAAGTAAGAAATAACGTACCTGGGGTCCTTGCAATAACAGTGTATACATAATAAGTTTACGAAATGAACGGTATACCGGTAACCTCAAGTGTAAGAAGAAGAGAGAAAGAGTAATGATAGGCATGCTCAGAGACGTGAATCAAACTCAACTAATCATATCAATCTCAAATCCAGAAACTAACAGTCTAGCAGTAACCAATTTCATACTTAACCGTAACAGGGAACAATTCTGTAAGTAAATAGCAAATTCTACCTATAGTCCCCCGGCCGCCCATACAACCGAGGAACACAAGCAAGTGAAAACAAACCCTCCGGCATCCCATACTACCGGAGCGTACAATCAGCAAACAACAAACAAGGGTGGAGCCTCAAACAATGAATGATATGATGCATGAAGGTCTCAAGTGAAATGGTACCTCTGTATGTACCTCCTCCGGTGCCGATCCGGCCTAGCAGGTAGGTTCCATGGAAGGACACTGCCCGTATACCTCTACTCCACCGTATACCCCTCCTCCGGCACACGCAACCCGTAGCCCCTGGCCCGGATGGCAAGGTCCATGGAGGTCCCAGACCCCATACTAAAACTCTGTATCAACACATGTCATCCGGAAGAAAGTCCGGTATCAAGGTAGAGACCCAGTCTCGAATATGCAATGCCCAGACCCTGTCCAGGACTAAAGTAGTAGGAAAGTATCTCAAAAACCCCTCCAAGGGTGCCCGGGAATAACCGGGTCTAAACAGTAAAAAGTCATCTCAGGTGCTCGGTCCGACCGAGGCTAAAATAATCTCAAGTAGCAAGAAAACTCAACTAGCACCCCGGCCCTGCCGATTCTAGCGTGAATCGTAAAACTGGTGATTTAAAACATAATTTTACTTCCTTTTATCCAGGAATATGCACAAGTTAAATCAAACCATTTCCAAATTATTTTCATCAAAAACGGGCCCCCCGGGCCATGCAAGGTTTAGAAAATAGTGCCAGTAGGCCCGAAGCCAAAACAATAGTAAAACATGGATAAAACCTCTTTATATGCATGGAAATGGTATGATCACACACAATAGCTGCCCAGCAACTCACAATTAACCTATCGACCCTGCACAGGCCCACAGCTACTCAGCAAGCATAACCAGCCTAGAAGGATAATTCTATGCCCGGGACTCGCGGACATTCCCAAAATCCCACCTTCTATGTTCCAGAGTCAGCAAGGCCTCACAGGACCACAAGGGTAAATAAAATATATCGGCAAATACTACAAGCAACGGAGGAACAAAAGAAGGCGGACATGAATAAAGCGGTCGAGGTCTGTGGTACCAACCTAATAAACCAACCCAAGGATGCCCATTAATACAATTTTATTCTATATATGCGGAGTCTAGGGAAAATAAATCGTAACCTACCTGTCGTCTGATGACAAGCTCGAACCTCTCCGAAAAGAAGCTCCAAAATGAAATCAAACTTGAACTCGAGCTTGAATAACGTGACGTAGATAATTGATATCCTTTTCGAAATTAAACACAACGTCAAAATAATTTGTTTCCACAAGATATTTTTCACCAATTGAATATATACAAGAACTTTGAATATGTTATAAACTAACATGCTATTAAGGAATTGTCAAGATAAAAGTTGCTGGTGACATATATATATATATATATGTACAGAACGTTACATAAGCTACATAAGGAAAGGCTCTAATGCATTTTTTATTATTGATTAAATGGTCACATGACCACTTTGATCAAATGATGACACATCCACTTAAGCAACTTAATTGCTGCCACCTTTCCTTAATTACACGTGGAGGGGGTGTCAACACCCTCCTTCTTATCCATTACGTAAGTTCTCGGGTATTGCATAAGTTCGTGGTAAAATAAATATAACTTTTTAAATATATCATAATTCATAGAAAATTATTTCAAACAAAACCCACTATATTATAATAATAAATTTTAACATAACTAAATTTACTATCTCCGTTAAAATATTACAATGTATAAAAACCCTATAAAATAAATACATATACAATTATATCGTAACAAAATATTTTTCATAAACCTTTAAAATATTTTGAAAAGGTAATAATAATATAAGTTTTTTACCCAATTCAACTTTCAAATAAAATATTTTCAAATACGCACGATTTCGATACTCAAGAACTCTCTTGGAACCCTCCCTTAAGTTTTCTCACTGTTTCAGAGCTGAAACGACATTTTAAAACGTGAAGTTGAGGCTTAAATCGAGGTTGACCCGACCCGGTTCGCGACCCGTTTCGCAACCCGTTTTCTGCCAGACAGTCCGCGGTAAAACAGTCATAACTTTTTACTCCGAGATCAGTTGGACGTGAGGTTTTGTGCGTTGGAAACTAGACTCGTAGACCTTCGATTTGGTATTTTGAGGGACTTCTAACTCTTTATATATTGAGAGAAAAAACTCCGAGACATTTTACCCAAAGTTCAGAAAATTTATTAAAGAACTTACGATAGCTTTTGCCGACTTGCTTGGCTTCAAAACTTATAATGCGACCAACCAAATGGACCCAACACCGAAATACCGGTCCTGACGAGCCTTAAGTGACTTAGGGCTGCTACAAACAAGCTCTAACGGTTCAAGGAAAATGTATATGTGGGAATAACCGGAAGGGTCACTACATCATCCACTACTAAAAAGGACTTTCGTCCTCGAAAGTGAAGGTCAAGGGGGTACCTGAAGGCTAAAATAGCTGTGGATATTGGGCCCGCATATCTCTCTCGGTCTCCCAGGTAGCCTCCTCGACTGGACGGTGCCTCCACTGAACCTTAACAACCGGGATCTCTCGACACCTCAATCTCCTGACATCTCTGGCCAAAATAGCCGTTGGCTCCTCAACAAAGGCTAAATCCTCACCCAACTGAACTGAATCCCACTGCAACACATGTGACTCATCTGGGACATACCGACGCAACATCGAAACATGAAATACAGGATGTATAGCTGAAAACATCGGAGGTAAGGCTAACTGATAGGCAACGCTACCAACCCTCTGCAGAATCTCAAACGGCCCAATGTACCTGGGCGCCTAGCTGCCCCGCCTACCAAATCTCATCACGCCCTTCATGGGCGATACACGGAGAAACACCAAGTCACCGACACTAAACTCCAAGGCACGAACCCTACGATCAGCATAACTCTTCTGCCTGCTCTGAGCTGCCCGAAGTCTGTCCTGAATCACTCGTACTCGGTCTAAGGAATCTCGAAGCAAATCTGTGCTCTGTGGCCCAGCACTAAAACCATCAATCCAACCTACCGGTGATCTGCAGCGCCTGCCATACAAAGCCTCAAAAGGTGCCATGCCAATACTCGAATGGAAGCTGTTATTATAAGCAAACTCTGCCAAGGGAACAAACTGATCCCAAGAACCTCCAAAGTCAAGAACACAGGCTCGAAGCATGTCCTCCAAAATCTGAATGGTCCTCTCGAACTGGCCATCTGTCTGAGGGTGGAAAGCGGTGCTAAGATGAACCTCTGTACCCAAGTCTCGCTGAATAGCCCTCCAGAACTGAGATGTGAACTGAGTGCCACGGTCTGAAATGATAGAAGCTGGGACCCCATGCAACCGAACAATCTCACGAAGGTAGATCTGAGCTAACCTCTCTGCGCCATAAGAAGTCTGAACCGGCAAGAAATGTGCTGACTTAGT
The DNA here is from genome assembly GCA_003996215.1 of Jaltomata sinuosa. Lineage (NCBI taxonomy): Eukaryota > Viridiplantae > Streptophyta > Magnoliopsida > Solanales > Solanaceae > Jaltomata > Jaltomata sinuosa. The sequence goes on along the minus strand of QJPP01003016.1, from coordinate 682 downwards.
CAGCCTATCAACAATCACCCATATGGAATCAAACCCATGAGAGGTACGAGGCAAACCAACAACGAAGTGCATAGTAATCCCTTCCCACTTCCACTTAGAAATGGGAAGTCGCTGCATCAAACCACCAGGTCTCATGTGCTCGAACTTAACCTGCTGGCAGTTCAAGCACCGAGATACGAACTCTGCTATATCCCGCTTCATACCACTCCACCAGTAAAGCTGTCTCAAGTCTCTATACATCTTTGCTATGCCAGGGTGAATGGATTATCTAGTACAATGTGCCTCATGAAGTATCAACTGAATCAAATCACTAATCCTCAAAACACAAAGGCGACTATCAAACCTCAGAACCCCATCTGAATCTAGAGTAGCCCGACTGGTCTCACCCTGAGCAACCCGATCACGAAGGTCACACAACTGCTGATCCTCAAACTGACGGCTCTGAATCTGATCAATCAAAGTAGAACGAACCTCAACACTGGCGAGAACTCTGCTAGGATCTGACAAGTCAAGCCTAACAAAACGGTTAGCCAAGGACTGGATGTCCCAGGCCAACGGTCGCTCTGAAACTGAAAGAGAAGCTAGGCTACCCATACTCACCGCCTTCCGGCTCAAGGCATCCGCTACCACGTTTGCCTTGCCTGGATGATACAGAATAGTGAAGTCATAGTCCTTCAGTAAC